>JBBMOC010001611.1:0-10949 GCA_037975185.1 Centropyge bicolor | reverse complement strand
TCACAGCACCTGAGTGCAGGAGAGCTTTTATTAACTACGCCCACTACACAGGTGGCTTGTCTATGTCATAAATTAAGATTGCGCAACATCATCAAAATAAATACAAATAATTGAGGGCACAGTTCAACACTTACTAACAATTATTTGTTGTTCTCTCTCTTGTCATACTCCAGGAGAGATCCAGGAGGCGACCATATTCCTGATAACCACAGCTACACACTCTCCTGTGATGACAATCCCTCAGGCCCGTAAGAGTTGATACCAACCAAACCACATCAAGATATCATCACAATAGTCCACTGTTCTGATTTAGTTTCTTTACTTGGAAATATGTAATCTGGGATAAATATGAAGAATAAAGCAGTTTAATTTGAGTCTCTCAGCAGATTTTGGAATTTGAACACAAAAAGTTGTTCTGGACTTTCTCTCAGTGAAATCCACAATTTTGCCACACTGTGACAGTGTTCCCTGTTACCCACTTCCAAAACCTTTGGGGGAAAAGTTACAGAGGAGGAAGCACATGATCTGGGAGCTACATGGATTAGAACATGGTTTGATTTGAATTTCTTATCAGATTGAGGAATTTAAAAAAAATAATAATTGTGGGCTGATGTGAGTGACACACCATGTTAACTAACACTGTGACAATATTTTGTGTCCTATGCCTGCTACGCTTTGGAGAAAGTTATTTGTGCTTTGAAGCTCGTAATCTGGCCTGAATATTAAGGAGAACATGGTTTGATTTGAATTTCTCATCATGTTTGAGAGTTTGAGAGGCAAAGATGTTTGTGGGCACGCATGAGTGAAACAGCCATATTTAGTACCATTGTGACAATATAATGTGTTCACCACTTGCAATGCTTTGGGGAAAGAAGTTTCTTCCTTGCAACTATGTAGAATGACATGAATATGAAGGACAATGTGGTTTGATTTCAATTAGTTATGGAATTTTTGAGGGACACAAAACACACATACACGCACACACACACACACACACACACAACAACAACAACAACAACAACTAAGTAGCGTAATCCTCATGTTTTCACAAAATGCTGTAGTATTGAAACGGAAGTCAATACGTCGTGTTTCTAAGCAAGAAACTTCTTTCCACAAAGATTTGCAAGTGGAAACACATCAGACTGTCACACTGTCTGCATATTTTCCTCACTTAAGCCAGAGTTTATTATGTGACAAGGCTGTCATCTACTGGCCTATGGTGAGAAATCTCTTCAACAACTAAGAATTCAAATGGAGTGTATTTGCAATTTATTGCGTAATAAGCTCTGTGGTAAGAGCATCATATCACCTACGTTTGAAAAATAAGACTATAGAAAAATAAAAATGAAATATTATTAGAAATTAGATTGTCATGTTAAAAATTAAATTTGGAGTAAAATTAGCTCAATAAAATGTAATGATTTTGCTCAACAATGTGAATATGAACCTCAGTATTACATATTTTTAAACATTTCATTGTTAATTTTGCGTAGGATGAGAAACGAACCTGCATATAATCAGTGACTGAACAGGTGTGATTGATGGATTAGACAATGTGAATGTAGTTTTGGAAGCATAGAGTTTTTTGACCGTCTCATGCCATACTTAAGAAATCCTTTTTTGTTTTATTGAACTTTCTGTTGGACATATGTTGATGAGAAATAAATACGAAACGTCATTCAAAGAGTTGAGTGAGTTTATGAACTTTTGTATGGAGTACGCGTCAGAGCCTTTCTGCTGCTCACATTGAAGAAAGTGGCCAAATTAAACAAATGACAAATCAGAAATTTTGCCACTACATTTAGTCAAAAAACTTGCTAAAGACTGCTTAGAAGACCACTGAAGAAGCCTGGAGAGTTTCATTCATTCATCGCGGACATCGTACGTCGCTGCGCCGAGAGGACTGGTTGAAACTGCTGGGATTACAAGACGCACTGTACTGCTCTTCATTCATCCTGAAGTTTGTCAGTCATCATTACCGTGGAGGGTTGGCGTGTGCGAGTCACGAAGGAAAGACTTCATAATCACCGTGAGTGAATTTAATTTGGAGGTGTTGCATGCATCATGTCGGAGGGCGAGATGGAGGACGCCGCGGATGCCAGCTCCCGGAACGTCCGCAAGAGGGAGCTCACGGCGAAGGGCATGGAGGAGAAACTACATCGCCTCATACATGCAAGAAGAGGTAAACTGGCACAAATGACCGCAAAATCTAATGAAGTTGAACGTCTTATGGACAGTGAAACTCTGCCTGATGTTACTGGTACCGTTCAAAAAGTAATGAAATTTTCCAAGAGACTTTATGAAGAGTTTGTTGAGCTTAATGCCTCTGTGATGTTATATTTAAGAGATGAGGAAAAAGAGACTGATCAAGACCTCTGGTTTCAACCTAGAGCTGTGCAATGTCAACAATTCATGAATAAAGTTAAAGCATGGACAGAAGCTGCACAATGTGACACAGAGGTAGCACCAGTGGACAGTGTGGACAGTGCATCAAATGCTGCATCTTATGTGTCAAAAGTGTCATCTGCATCCTCTGCTCGCATGAGAGAAGAAGCCCACAGAGCAGCTCTGCTTGCTCAAGCAGCTGCACTACAAGAAAGACAGTCATTAGAAATGAAAGAAGCACAAATCAAAGCTGATAAGGAAAAGTTGGAGATTCAAGCAGCTCTTGCAGCAACTACTGCTAGACTTAAAGTGTATGAACAATGTGAAGAACATCAGAAGCATTTGTACATGAACAAGCCTGCAGCAGCTAAGTTTTTGGAAGATTATTATCTTATGTCCAACTTCTCACCCCCCAAGATCAAACGCATCACAACAATTCAACCGCCAGTGACAGCTGATCCAGTTGTGTTTTCTGATGTCAGGCCGAAGAGGAAAAACGCTCCACCACAGCCCCCCTGCAACATGATGACAACACAAATGAAATGTATCAACTATTGCAAAGGCAAACAGAGATTACAGAGTTACTTGCAAAGAACCAGCAGTTGTTTTGTCTACCTCAGAGAGATGTTCCAGTGTTTCAGGGAGACCCACTGGAATACAGATCCTTCATGAGAGCATTCATGCATGCTATTGATAAGAGAACTGACAGTAATGCTGACAAGCTATACTTCCTTGAACAGTATACCAGAGGTGAGCCACCCGACCTTGTGAAGAGCTGCCAGCACATGCCTGCAGATCGTGGATATGCTGAAGCCATAAGGCTGCTTCAAGACAAGTTTGGAAATGAGCTGAAAATTGCAACTGCTATGATGGAAAAGGCATTCAAGTGGCCACAAATGAAAGCTGAAGATGAAAAGGCTCTAAGTGCTTTCTCACTGTTCTTAGTGGGCTGTCGCAATGTGATGGAAGATATTGATTATATGGAGGAGATGGACAATCCCACAAACATGAAGGTCATCGTTGCAAAGTTGCCATACTAAATGAGAGAACGATGGAGAGCTCATGCTTATGATCTCCGGGAGGGATGTGGACAAAGAGCAAGGTTCCACCAACTGGTGGATTATGTTGATCGACAAGCAAAGGTTATGTCTGACCCACTCTTCGGAGATCTCAATACAGCAACAGCTGAAAAGAAAGACACAAAGAAGCTTCAACAAGGAAACAAGGTAAAGAAAGGAAGTAGCTTTGTCACCAACATTGAACTCGTCGAAGATAAACAATGTGACTCAAAGCCAAAGCCAAAGGTTGATGCTCCATTATTCAACTGTGCATTTAATAAGCCATGTGTGTTTTGTGAAAAGAATCATACACTTGAAGAATGCCACAAGATCAGAGAGAAACCGCACAAGGAAAGAGTGGAGTTTCTTAAGAAAAATGGATTTTGCTTTGGCTGCCTGGTGCAAGGTCATCTAAGCAAAGATTGTAAGAAAAGAATGACATGTAATATCTGCTCTCAGCATCACCTCAGTATGCTACACTTCTCAAAGCAAGACAAAGCTGCCAAAGAGAAGACTGAAAATGGAGTGGATGGAACTACCAATGAAACAAAGGCTGTCAGTGTGCCAGCACCGCTTCATCAAGAGACAACTGCCTGCACTGGGGCCGGAGGAGACTGTGTGCTTGCCATTGTGCCTGTCAAAGTGAAGTCCACCAAAAGCAACAAAACTGCGGGGGCCTATGCCTTTATGGACCCAGGCAGTTCTGCAACGTTCTGTACTGACTGTACTGGCAAAACAACTGAATGTTCAAGGCCGAAAGACTGAGCTTATGTTGAGCACCATCAACTCTAAAAAGAGAATGAGGAGCTTCATCATCACAGATTTGGAAATTAGTGGTCTGGAAGAGAACAACTTCATTGAGTTATCTAAAGTTTTCACACAAAGAGGCATCCCTGTTTCCAGAGACAACATTCCATTACAAAAAGATGTTGATAGGTGGCCGTACCTCAGTGAAGTGAGATTGCCGTACATTGACAAGGGAGTGGAACTCCTCATCGGAACCAAGGAGCACAAGGTCTTGGAACCATGGAAAGTGATCCATAGCCAGAACAACGGACCATATGCGGTAAAGACTGCTGTTGGGTGGATTCTTAATGGTCCACTTACAGGGCGGTCTGACAGCTCAGTGGATGACAACACACTGTCATGTGCAGAAGTCAACCGAATTGCCGTTGAAAATTTAGAACATCTACTCATACAGCAATATAATCATGACTTTCCTGAACGTAACTGTGATGACAAGTCAGAGATGTCACAAGAGGACCACCGCTTCATTGATTCTGTGTCAACCTCTGCATGTTTTATGGATGGACATTACTACTTAGATCTTCCCATGAAGAAAACAAATGTCCAAATTCCAAACAATCGAAGTGCTGTAATGCAACGAGCACTAAATCTCAAGAACAAGTTGAAAAAGAATCCTGTGTTCCATGAAGAATACACAAGTTTTATGAATGACATGTTGAACAAAGGACATGCAGTAAAAGTGCCAACAACACAACTGAGCCGCCATGATGGGAAAGTATGGTACATTCCCCATCACGGTGTATACCATCCAAAAAAGAAGAAGCTGCGTGTAGTATTTGTCTGCTCCGCCAGTTATCAAGGAGTTTCTTTGAACAGTGAGCTTCTACAAGGACCAGACCAACTCCCTTATTGGAGTGCTGACAGGAACCAATCGCTCTGATGGCTGATATTGAAGCAATGTATTATCAAGTGAGAGTTCCTGAAAAAGACACTGACCCTCTGCGCTTCCTGTGGTGGCCAGGAGGAGACCTTAGTCGTGATGTAACTGAGTACAAAATGGTTGTTCATCTCTTTGGTGCAACTTCTTCTCCCAGCTGTGCCAGTTTCACGCTCCGGAGGACAGCAGAAGAAAACCGCTGTAAGTCATCACCTGAGGCTGTAGATACAGTCTTAAAAAACGTTTACGTCGATGACTGTTTGAAGTCAGTTGCCAGTGAAGCTCAAGCAGGTGAGCTGATGGAAGAACTTACAACATTATGTGCTAGTGGAGGATTTCGGCTTACAAAGTGGACCAGCAACAGCCATGCATTGCTTGCCTCAGTTCCAGACTGTGAGAGAGCAAAAGAACTGAGAGACCTGGATTTAATCCATGATGCACTTCCTGTGGAACGTGCTTTAGGAGTGCTGTGGTGTGTTGAATCGGACTCATTTAAGTTCAGGATCAATCTGAAACACAGACCTATCACAAGAAGAGGAATTCTCTCAGTCACAAGCTACACTGTGTAAAGAGAGATTGTCTTGGGATGATGAGATTCCAGAGCAGCTAGGCCGACAGTGGACTACATGGCTACAAGAACTTCATCAAATCTCTGATGTAAGCGTGAACAGATGCATCAGACCAATGAATGGACATGTCTCATCAGCACAGCTCCACCACTTTGCTGACGCAAGTGAAAAAGGATATGGAACAGCCTCTTACTTGTGACTGACAAGTAAAGATGGACATGTTCACTGTGCCTTCATGATGGGCAAATCACGTGTTGCCCCACTGAAACAAACCACCACTCCACGCATGGAGCTAACTGCAGCAGTGGTTGCTGTGAATATGGACAGACTGTTAAGAAAAGAACTTCAGATGGATCTGCTTAATTCTACATTTTGGACTGACAGCACAACTGTGTTGAAATACACTGACAATGAGATGAGATGCGCTTCAAGACCTTCGTCGCAAACCATCTGGCCATCATCAGAGAGGCTACCAAACCTCAGTAGTGGAAACATGTCAGCACTTCACTCAATCCAGCTGACTGTGCATCCAGAGGGCTTACACCTAGCAAGTTCATGCAGAACCAGTGCTGGTTTCATGGGCCAGACTTTCTAAAAGACTCAGACACTCAGTGGCAATGCAGACCTGATATGTCAAATATTGAAGAAGAGGACAGCGAGGTGAGACACTCAGCCACAGTACATCTCACTCATGCTGCTGAGGATGTAAATCCTGTGAACAAGCTGATCAACCACTACTCCAGCTGGTATCGGTTAAAAAGAGCTGTGGCATGGATTCTCAGGCTCAGAGACCTTCTTCTGCTCCACAGAAAGGCTCATTCGCAAACAGATCTCACCTGCCAAAGAGTAACTGCAAACAAGAAGAAATATGATGTTGTGTTAATACTAAAAGGAACTGCTCTGACTGCGGAAGATTTGACAAGAGCAGAGATTGAGATCATCAAGTTCAGCCAACGTCAGCAGTTTCAAGAAGAAATCTCCATGCTGCAGAGAGGCAGCAATGTGAAGAGGAGTAGTCACCTGGTGAAACTTGATCCAAAAATTCAAGATGGAGTGATAAGAGTTGGAGGCCGTCTCTGCGAGTCTGCGATGCCAGAGCATGTAAAGCACCCAGCCATAATCCCAAAAGACTCACATGTCACCACATTGATTCTGCAAGATATTCATGAGAAGATCGGACACTCTGGAAGGAACTACATGCTCTCACAACTGCGTCAGAGATATTGGATTCCCTCAGCAAACTCTAAAGTAAGGAAGCTTCTGTCTAGATGTGTGGTCTGCAGAAAGGTAAAAGGCAAAGCTCTAGGACAGAAAATGGCGGACTTACCTGAAGACAGACTCTTGCCTGACAAACCGCCCTTCACCAATGTTGGTGTTGACTACTTTGGGCCAATTGAAGTGAAACAGGGCCGCAGCACTGTGAAAAGGTATGGTGTTCTCTTTACCTGCCTCACAACCAGAGCAGTACACATGGAAGTTGCGTACACACTGGACACAGACTCTTGCCTGAATGCACTCCGTCGCTTTGTGTGCAGAAGAGGACAAGTATCCATTATGCGCTCAGACAATGGAACAAACTTTGTTGGTGCTGAATGTGAGCTACGTGAAGCTATTCAACAATGGAACCAGTCAAAGATTACAGATGCACTCATGCAAAAGGGAATAAAGTGGCTGTTCAATCCACCCACAGGATCTCACTTTGGAGGCATATGGGAACAACAAATATGATCAGTACGGAAGATCCTGAAGTCTGTGTTAAAGGAGCAAACAATCAATGATGAATGTTTACACACTTTGCTATGTGAAGTGGAATCAATCTTAAATGATAGACCACTTACAACATCAACAGATGATCCTTCAGACCTTGAAGCATTAACTCCTAATCACCTACTTTTGATGAAGAAACAGCCCATCCTGCCTCTGGGATTGTGCAAGAAGGAGGACTTGTATGCACGCAGAAGATGGAAGCAGGTGCAGTATCTAGCTGATCTGTTCTGGAAGCGATGGGTGCGTGAGTACTTGCCTCTACTCCAAGAGCGTCAAAAGTGGACTAAGATCCAAAAAAACCTGGCTGCTGGAGACATTGTTATGATCATGGATGATACAGCACCACGAGGCTCGTGGGTATTGGGAAGAGTTATTCAGATCATTCCTGATGCAAAGGGACTGGTTCGTCGTGTGTTGCTCAAGACAAAAACCAGCACATTAGAAAGACCTGTTAACAAGCGATGTCTCATCAGGGAAATGGACACTTAGAGAGTGAATATTATGTTTATGATACAGATATGTTTGTTTTGTCACTCATCAGCTACTCATTAGTAACATAATTTGAAGATTAAGTAAATCTGTAATGGTAAAGTGTGCATTTGGCTCTATTAATTTTGTGTTTATTAAGTAATTGTCAGTCTGCATGCCTTCCAATTAGGGGCCGGTAATGTAAGAGCCAAAAGTTATGAAATAGGTTTGAACATTTAAATGTTATTATCTAGTAAATGTACAGTCATTGGATAAGGTATTTTTGAGTTTTAGATGAAAACATGTTTTTTAGGCTTCTCACGCTGTCTAATGACAACTTGTTAGTTTGATGTGTTTCTCACTTCCAAAGCGTTTGCCAATGAAGTTTGATGTTTGCAAACATGTGGAATGGCACAAATATGAAGGACAAGAAGGTTTGATTTGAATTGGATAAGGCATTTTTGAGTCTTAGATGAAAACATGTTTTTTAGGCTTCTCACGCTGTCTAACAGTAATGATCTTCTAGCTGTGAGGCACCGTGCCGCCCATTTAGTCCTGAATTGAAACGTTCTTTCATAGTCTTAATAACAATTATTTGTTGTTCTCTCTCTTGTCATGCTCCAAGAGAGATCCAGGAGGGGACCATATTCCTGATAACCACAGCTACACACTCTCCTGTGATGACAATCCCTAAGGCCCGTAAGAGTTGATACCAACCAAACCACATCAAGGTATCATCACAACAGTCCACTGTTCTGATTTAGTTTCCTGACTTGGAAATATGTAATCTGGGATAAATATGAAGAATAAAGCAGTTTAATTTGAGTCTCTCAGCAGATTTTGGAATTTGAACACAAACAGTTGTGTAATTGACTTTTGGGAGATTTGTAAATCATTTATCATATTTACAAAAATACTATGTAGATGTACAGTCAGAGTCCCTGACTGGGACGCGAACCGGCAATCTTCTTGCTGTGAGGCAACGGTGCTAAGCACTGAGCCACCGTGCAGCCCATTTAGTACTGAATTGAAACGTTCTTTGATAGTCTTACTAGCGATTATTTGTTGTTCTCTCTCTTGTCATACTCCAGGAGGCAACCATATTCCTGATAACCACAGCTACACACTCTCCTGTGATGACAATCCCTAAGGCCCGTAAGAGTTGATACCAACCAAACCACATCAAGGTCTCATCACAACAGTCCACTGTTCTGATTTAGTTTCTTTACTTGGAAATATGTAATCTGGGATAAATATGAAGTAGAGTAGGGTCGTACAGCGGCGACCGTGTGAACCAAAAATAGCACCGAACTTTAAAAACTTAAACTGGAGAATTGAAGAAGGAAGATGCTCACACAGCAGATCTGGTCCATGCTCTCACATTGTGGAAAATCATTCACAGCACCTGAGTGCAGGAGAGCTTTTATTAACTATGCCCACTACACAGGTGGCTTGTCTATTTCATAAATTAAGATTGCGCAACATCATCAAAATAAATACAAATAATTGAGGGCACAGTTCAACACTTACTAACAATTATTTGTTGTTCTCTCTCTTGTCATACTCCAGGAGAGATCCAGGAGGTGACCACATTCCTGATAACCACAGCTACACACTCTCCTGTGATGACAATCCCTCAGGCCCGTAAGAGTTGATACCAACCAAACCACATCAAGATATCATCACAATAGTCCACTGTTCTGATTTAGTTTCTTTACTTGGAAATATGTAATCTGGGATAAATATGAAGAATAAAGCAGTTTAATTTGAGTCTCTCAGCAGATTTTGGAATTTGAACACAAAAAGTTGTGTAATTGACTTTTTGGGAGATTTGTAAATCATTTATCATATTTACAAATATACTACATAAATGTACAGTCAGTGTCCCTGACTGGGACGCGAACCGGCGATCTTCTTGCTGAGGCAATGGTGCTAAGCACTGAGCCACCGTGCAACCCATTTAGTCCTGAATTGAAACGTTCTTTCATAGTCTTACTAACAATTATTTGTTGTTCTCTCTCTTGTCATACTCCAGGAGAAATCCAGGAGGTGACCATATTCCTGATAACCACAGCTGCACACTTTCCTGTGATGACAATCCCTAAGGCCCATAAGAGTTGATACCAACCAAACCACATCATGGTATCATCACAACAGTCCACTGTTCTGATTTAGTTTCTTTACTTGGAAATATGTAATCAGGGATAAATATGAAGAATAAAGCAGTTTAATTTGAGTTTCTCAGCAGATTTTGGAATTTGAACACAAACAATTGTGTAATTGACTTTTGGGAGATTTGTAAATCATTTATCATATTTACAAATATACTACATAAATGTACAGTCAGTGTCCCTGACTGGGACGCGAACCGGCGATCTTCTTGCTATGAGGCAACGGTGCTAAGCACTGAGCCACCGTGCAACCCACTTAGTCCTGAATTGAAACGTTCTTTGATAGTCTTACTGTTGACAGAGTAGGGTCGTACAGCGGCGACCGTGTGAACCAAAAATAGCACAGAACTTTAAAAACTTAAACTGGAGAATTGAAGAAGGAAGACGCTCACACAGCAGGTCTGGTCCATGCTCTCACATTGCGGAAAATCATTCACAGCACCTGAGTGCAGGAGAGCTTTTATTAACTACGCCCACTACACAGGTGGCTTGTCTATGTCATAAATTAAGATTGCGCAACATCATCAAAATAAATACAAATAATTGAGGGCACAGTTCAACACTTACTAACAATTATTTGTTGTTCTCTCTCTTGTCATACTCCAGGAGAGATCCAGGAGGCGACCATATTCCTGATAACCACAGCTACACACTCTCCTGTGATGACAATCCCTCAGGCCCGTAAGAGTTGATACCAACCAAACCACATCAAGATATCATCACAATAGTCCACTGTTCTGATTTAGTTTCTTTACTTGGAAATATGTAATCTGGGATAAATATGAAGAATAAAGCAGTTTAATTTGAGTCTCTCAGCAGATTTTGGAATTTGAACACAAAAAGTTGT
>JBBMOC010001610.1:0-10952 GCA_037975185.1 Centropyge bicolor | reverse complement strand
TATGCTTATCATCCAATATGTCATCCAGAAATGTTCTTGGACACAACCAGTCCCACATCAGCTCAAACCGTCAATATTTGCCAAGCTGGTGGTATTAAAATTCTCTGCCAAATCATGTTCTACAGTCCTGCCCTATTAGGATGCGAGGGCTGTACACATCAGCATACATTAACACATTAACAGTTACAGTCTCTGTTTATGCAGCTGCCGTGTTGTGCTTCACAGCTCAGTCAATGCAATTAGCTGACTCAACCAGACGCATGCACTCGGGATAGAACAGTAATTATTTTATTGAAGAGTAACTGTACTTGTTCTAGGCATCAATGTGACTTCTAGCATTCATGCAGAATGTGAGGATCCTGTGGAAATTTAATGAAAATAGCACTGTCTTCCACAAAATAACAGCAATGTTAAAATAATCTGTTTTGCCATTTCCACATTTATTCTGTTGCTTGTAGCACAGACGACCTTCCTCCACAGCGGAAATGGGTCAGCGCGAGTGCTTAAATACGGATGGAAGCTGAGGTTGTGTCCATAATCCCAAGATTTAAAGAGAAACATTTTGTCATGAGCAAGACTCACATGTGTCACATCTGGAGACTTTTGATGCATAATAAACACTATGGCATTGTTGACTCTGCATGCTGAATGAAGTGACATTTTCAATGTGCCACTTATGTTGATGGTTTCTGTCATGGATCTGTCCAAAGCTAAGCTGTATATTCAACACTTTGGGTTCAAATGGCATGAAACAGCAGGAGGAGAATTCTGGCCTGTGTAGACATATTTGTGTCAGTGTGAGGCTGAGTTAACTCTGCCTTGATCACTCAGGTTTCCATATTGTTTTTGCTTGTAGTACAACCCTTCGTCCAGAGGAGGGCAGCATGGTCCTCTGGCTGTGCTGTAAATAGAGCAGCCCATGTGGATAACTGGAAATTCTGTTTTTGCTTGAACCAGGAAGACAGCTTCTGGCTAAGTCTATCAAGGTACAGTTACTGACAGTGAGACTATTTCCGCTCTTGTCAATGTCTTTTCAACTTAAAAGCCACACAGACCAGGGTCCTTAGTTGAAGTAAGGTTCAAAGTAAGTATGATTTGTTGACATCACTTTCTATATTTTATTAATATTCTGAGCAGAACTCCTTCTCAATCATTAAAAGCAATGTGGGGCAAAACAGTTGGGGCAGTCACTCAAAGTCAATACCCATTAATTCTTTGATCAAGAAAAATTACTGACTTAATGAGGATAACTACACTTATGTTTAAAAAACTTAAACTTGTTCTATTTAGCAATGTCAACTGGATCAGTAAACAAACTTCATGAATTATTATTATTACCCAATTAGTATTAAAGCTGCATCAGGCCATGAAATATTTCCATAAATTTAAATAGGATTTATTATTCGTTTTAACCATATACCATATCATCCACTAATAAAGTCCAATATTCATTCTGTCATTTGTCAGTTTGGTGCTGAATGAGGCCAACATAGAACTGTTTCCTCCTGTATGGAGTCTTTATGTTATGCTAAGCTGAGCTAACCATCATCTGGCTGTTATTTCATTTTGGCAATGCAGACATGATGGTGATGGTGGCATCGATCTTCATGTCTTAACTTATTGCAAGAGAGCGAACTCTATTTTCCAAACAGCTGAGCTGTTTCTTTAAGTTGCAAAAAAACTGCATTCTGGGACCCAGGACTTGAATGTAAAACACTGGGACATTGTGCAGTGATGGATCACTCAGATGTTCATGGCAGAGAATTTTTACATGACAAAATCAACATTAATTGAATTCATTCAATTTTGATATACAAACAAGTTTTTTATGTATCCATTTAACTTTAAGGTCCAACCTTTATTTTGAAACGCACCGGAAGATAAGGCTGTTGCTGTCTTCATGTTGTCCTGACAGAGGCTGCAGTGACAGACCTGTGTGCAGTTTTTCTCATTTCACCTGGAACAGGATCTAAAGTTAAACCTGTAGTTTGTGACAACAGCCGCAGAAGCATCGTCTGGATGTTTACGGTGAATTAAACTTCATTTTATTTTTGACGTTACGTTGCATAACTCCAGGATTCATCGAACAGCTAACTCTTAACGTTTATCTGTAAATTATTACAGAGAGCTAAAGAAGGAAAAACGCACTGTCAGACAGAGTACTGGATATTTTTGATCACGTTCCCTTTGCTCACTTTATTACTGTTTAACTCGATGTGTTTCATTTTCTTGATTTCTCTCATCGTCGTCATATGGAAACTATAACACAGGTGCCAGTTATGTAAAGTAATGCTCACTGTAACTGTATTGTAAAATAACTAAAAGGTGAAAGTTCCACTTTTGTTCTCGCACCCTTTTTTTGCATTACACATTTGGGGATTTGCTTCCGCATTTGTTTCCCATCAAAGCGTGTGTGTGTGCGCGTGTGCGCGTGCGTGTGTCTGTGTCTATGTGGATTCACTTATGTCCAAATTGGGGACACACACCAGACTCAAGACCAGTTGATTCGGGACAGCGATGCAATTGGAGACAAATGTTGTGTCTCCAATTTGGAAAACTGTGATGTTTAGGTCAACAGTTAAGGTTATGCCTACGTAAATTTCCCAAAAGTGACATAAGTAAAGACTGTGTGTGTGTGTGTGTGCGTGTGTGTGTGCGTGCCACTCTGCCTTGTAACAGCATGCTCTAGAGTTGATTAGCTCTAACCGATCATGCCATTTAAAGTGCATATTGACCTTTCACCCTACCACTCATGCTGTATATAAAGGAACCTCTCTGGGTGTGTCCTCTCCTTCCAGCCATGTCTGTGTTTGAGAACTGCGCTGTGCTTTTGGAGCTGAAAAATCTGCACTTCAAGGAGAAGAAGAAACTGAAGTCAGCAGTAACAGAGAATGGTGGCAACATTTGCTTTGTGGTCAATAAACAGGTCAGAGGTCACAATATGTCTGGTATGACTATGATGTATCTTGTATATTCAGAAGCACTATAGCATCAATGCATGTGTTACCTCCCAGATGTTGTGCAGTTCCAGTGCACTTCAGATTGTTGGATACGTTCATATGCATTAACAAAAAGTTGCTTTTTGATTTCTGCCTACATTTCCCACAGTGCTCTCTGATAGTGACCAACGATGTGTCCAACCTGAGCACCAACAGGCTACGCAGCATCCAGAAATACCAGACGCCCGTGGTCGGGGTGGATTATGTGTACAGCTGTGTGAAGGGAGGAGTTCTTCTGCCTGTGGATGAATACAGGCTGGATACTTCCTCTGCCACTGCTGTTTCACTTCCTTTCCCTCTCTTCTCACTGAGCCAAAGTCCAGCCTCACATCAAGGTATGAGCTTCATAGGCAGTGATTAGAAAAAATGCTGCACACTTTATTTAAAGTGGACATGGCTCATGATGTTTTAACAACATAATTATCTATATCAGGTCACCGTCTTCAGGCCCAAATGAAGTAAAAAGCAGGTGTATACATTTGCAAATGTTTTACGAGGAATAAGTTTAGGATGGAAATGGAAAATCTATGTGTAATGACAGCTCTTCTAAATATAGTTAAAGAATAAACATTTTCATGGCCCATTACTAATAATGAGCTTCTGTATTAGTTAAAAACAAAAACGCTAAAAAAAAAAAAAAACTGTTTAGTGATTGAACAAAAATTCTTCTTGATCTATGAATTTCAGGTCTTCTTTCATTGAGTCTTTAAAATTCACTTCTAAGCCATATTAGTAAGTTGATACATGGCTAATTTGCCTCTTGCCTGTGGCAGAAAGTGTGTGGGAGTGAATGGGATGTAACACTTAGCAATCTAATTGCCAAATTCTGCTTATTAGTTTTCTGTAATAAATCGTTTTCACATTCTTCATTTGTTTGGAGTAAATAGAAGAAGAACTGGCTACTTAGAATAAGTAGCTAGGGCTGTCAAAGGCAATACCGCCAAACTCAAAGTAAACAAAATCTAAAGAAAGACAGAAGGGGCCCGAACATCTTCCACAGCATGTATTGACAAGGTTTATCTAGAAAATTCTGTGCCGAAACAGTAAATGAGCAGCAGAGTTAGATATTCTCATTTTGAAATAAGCTGTGGCTTTATTGATCCTGTTGGGCCATTATTTATTGTAAATGCAGCTGTAAACTGAAGGATGATGATGCTGAAGGCCCCACCACCCCTAACCGTAACTCTAACCCTGATCATTGTAAATGCATGTGTCAAACTTTCCAGCTGGATTATGGAGTGTAGGTTTATACACTGTTTGGGAATGTAAATGCTAATGGTTCACTTTGTATGTACTGTCTCAGCCAGTAACAATGAGCCAGAAACTCAATGAGAATCTGGACTCCATCTAGTTCCAACACGATGACTCATGATCCAGTTTGGTCATCGCCTTTATTTGCACTCAACAGAGACGCAAGTCATGAGTTTCTTGTCTTGTAGTCACTGGTTCAATAGTTTTGTCCATTGGGATTAAAAATAGAGTTTGGACTCATTCAGCAGGTTTAGCTACATAGGCTAATAACGTCTGATAGGTCTGATAAAGTGTGTGTGCATTACTTTATTTTGTTACACATTCTATTTAATTCAGATTCAGAGCTCATTCAGACCTGCTGCAGTTTGCACAATGAGCGCTTTGTTAACTGTCAGAATCCGTATGTCACCTTGCTTACACAGCCTGTGTGTACTCAGGTGTAAATGCATACCAGTTCTAATGCATGTGTTATAGAACATGTGACATGAGGTTTAGTGTGTCCTTCATGTGTACCTTGTCTTGTGAATTGTAGAGTCAAAAGTGCCACCAAGAAAAGGAGTGGCTAAGCCATTCAATGAACCAGCCAAGCCTGTGGAATCTGTCAAACACGCTGAGAAGACAGAGACACCAAAGAAGAGCAGAAACATCCTGGAAAAGTTCAGGTGTGAACAACGACCCTCCTCATGTTAGCGTGCACATGTACACACGTGTCATATATTAACACCGGGGGATTAGTGATGAAGGAGACAATGACATACAGTAAAATTGTATTAATAGTGCAGATGCATTTATTCAGCATTTATTTAGGATTGTAAACATACTCCACATATTAATGTTATCTGACCCCACACACCTCTGGAAGAATAACCATTGCCCATTACTTCTGTCACATGATCATAGAAACAGCTGGAAAAAACACACCACAAGAGTTCCAAAACTAAGAAAATAAAATGTTATTGATATTTGCATTTTTGTTGTTAATTGTTACATTTCACAGAATTTATACTGAAACTGATTCTGACCTTCCAACATATCCGGATAATTTTCAAGTGGCCAAGTATTCAATCTTTGAAAAGGTAAAGCTGTGTTTTCTTTTTTAGCTTGTTATTACTAGGATTACAATAGTACTGCTGTTACAACTATTAATAGTATAATTTTCTCTCAAGATAAACAGCAACACTTGGTGTGTACTGGAGCTGCAGAGTTTCAAAGGGGAGAGGGAATGGCAGTACCGTGTGGTCAGATACTGGCAGGACAATATACGAGCCAAGGTACGAAGTCGTGTATTTTACTGCTTGTACTACCTGTCAGCTCACCTTATTTGGATGTTAGCAATTTGGCACTGTAATCAGGGGTTTTCCTCAAGCAAAGTTGGCAAAGGCTGAACGTGTGTGGCACGCCCAGTACACCTTAAGAGACAAGATTTCACTGTTGGCTGCCGAAGTTACAGCCACACAAAGAAAAGGGACAGAAAAAGACAAAGGGGCACAAAGCTTGATGGAATAGGTGAAGACAAGAATATGGGTCACATGACACGTAAACCACTAAAAAAAAAATGCTGGATTTTGATAAAAATGTATTTAAAAAATACAGGGAATAAAATCCAATAGAAGGAGGTGGGTCCTATTTGTCCAGTGTATTAATACAATTCCGTATTGGTCACTGAGTTATATGACATGGAAGCAATTGAAAAATCAAATATTTTTTTCATAATAATATTAATATTAAACAGGAGAACAAGGTTTTCCCTAGGTGTTTGGAGGGCTTAGGTGTTGTGGCTGTGGTCCTCCCTCAAGAAAATTTGATCTAAGCATTAAAACAATTAAAAAAAAAAAAAACACGGGTTGTAGTTTTTCACAATACACTGGAGAGAGAAGTGAAACACACTAATGCAGTAAGAAGATGTCTGTCACATTTTGTCAATAATCACAAAATAAGCCCCAGGCTTATGGTGAAAGGATTTGAAATGCTCATCCTGTCAAAGTCAGCGTGAAGCCACCAACAAGCTACAGGGATGGTACTGTTAGGATTTTATTTTTATCTTATCTTTCATCTGGAGTCTTGAATCTGCCTGGCTCTTTATTAATTATCCTACAGGTTCTTTTGCATGACTAAAGAATTGCCTTGTTTTTTTAAATAATCATCAGTGCCTGCAGGTGGCGCTGCTACAGAGAGGAGGGGCTGCTGCACAGTTAGGCTTATGCTGAAACCCTGATCATAATTTCTGTGAGCTGGGTATTGAAAACAAATAGCAGGCTCTTCTTTTCCTGTTTGTTTGTGCTGTTCTTCTGTAATGTCAGTGATGATTCTGCCTAATTATTCAGTTATTTGTCTTATGGCTAATTGCTCGACCTTTTATTGTCTTAAATGTATCTACATTTGTCATCTGTTTATAATATTTTCTCCCTTATGTCTGAAAACATACCGTCTGTTCTGTTATGCTGTTGAAGTAAACTGAAGTTTAAAGGTATTTGCTGATATAGTTTTAAACCAGTGTGAAAATGTTTACTATCAATTTGTATAACAAATTAATTTCATCACAGTTATATAGAATGTCCTCCTTATCAGTTTGGAAAGGCTTCTAAGGCAACACTTAGACAGTCATAGGACTCTAGACCGTCTGATGGAATCAGAAAGCTGAATTTCTCAAGTGAGAGTCATGACTTTTTAGCCTGGTCAGAGTATCAGCTCATGGAAATTTGGGAATTTTGGGACAAGTCAGACGTTGATTTGTCATTTTGATTTTGACGAAGATACGTGTGTTTGTGCTAACAGGAGGCGGCGGTGAAAGACATGCTGGTGTTTCTGTCCACCTCAGAGGACGCTCTCGAGGTGTACAAGGCCCTGAGAGAGACAAAGCCGGCTTCTGGTCTGCAGCTGAGGAGCAACGTCCCTCCACAGGCTCAGCACCTGGGCTCCGCCCCCCTCCAGCAGGTGAGGACACGCTCACTGCACGTCACAGTCGACACATTCACCTGAGAGTCTGATCCAAAGCAAGAAGAATTCTAACTGCTGCACAGCAGGGAGTGGGAGCCAGAGGATGAAAAAGTAAAATGAGGAAGACGAATGAGAAAGACAAGCAGGTCCAGTTTGGACCCAAATTATTGTTAAACCTTGAAGTCATGTGTCTCTAATCAACACAGCACACATTGTGAACAGTCTGGTTCGATCTAGCTTAAAGCTGCACTAAACATTTTCCAACTGCCACAACGGGGCAAACAAACATATTTATAAAACACATGAAAGTAAAGTACAGAAGCCCCGCAGTTTTACTGTGGACAAACTGTGCATAAAGGCTAGTAGCTTAGCTAAATGAACCCTTAGAGACAAGTGCAGAAAAGGCATTTTGATCAGAAAGAGAAGGAGAATAAACAGAACAGATAAAAGAGGAAGGTGAGCAAGAGGAGGAGTTTCTCACTGGAATTATACATGTCAATATATTGATAACTTCCACTTCACCAAAAAGGACATTTAATACATTTTATGAAGTTCCTTAAAAGTCTTCCCTGCCTATATTTTATGAGTCTGGACAGACATGAATGTAAACTGCTACTTGACTGGTTGGTTGAGAGAGGTGAGGCATTAATGTTATTTGAAGGTGTTTTTCTACAGGAGTTTGATTTTACAACAAGTTCTGTCTAGTCAATGAATTCACTAATTTCACACCGATATGATGCATTGTTTCAGTATATTTAAGGTTAATATTGATATTTTAGCTGAAGGTACTGCGTTTATTTCAATCTTACACTCGTTAGGGCCAACACTGGTGAAGAGGAGAAATAATAATCAAGTTTATCACCAAATGATCAAACTGATCTCAAAAGACTTTAATCTCTGGCTCTTTTCCAGAAACACTCAAGACAACAAATTGGTCTTTATGAAAATATGTATTGATCTAAAATATTTTAGTAACCAGACGGTATTCAAGATGAAACAAATGAGCAATATTGATGTTAATAAAGTGAAAAGTCTATAAGCTGTAATACATTGGGCATTGGTGAAAGAGAGGACAGGAAAGACTACGGAATATGAACGAACTAATAAGAGATGCTATATTATTTGCAAAGAAGTTTAGGACTTTGAAACATTCTTTCAACATTAACCCAGTCATGAGCAGTATTACAGGTAGTCTGGCCTGTGCTGGCCGTTGCTGCAGGTGTTTCTTGGTCGGGACATGGGTGTGCTTCTGCCAGACAGTACATGAACTCTTCAGACAAATGATTACAGATAGTAACCAGGAGGGAATGGAATGAAATGAAGAAATGTTTCTGAGACCCTAAATGAATGGCGACTACACAATCCTCTTATTAGTAACAATTAAATACTACTACTTCTACTAATAATAATAATAATGAATGGAGGAAGACTAACTACACATGAACAGTAGATGGCAGTATGGCTACATGACAATAAGGCACGATATCTCAGGCTTGAGCTATAGAGATGAGACTTGTTTTATTTTCAATGAGACTTTTAGCTCACTGTTGTTAACATGGTGGCAAAGACAAAGGAACAATAGTTAATTTATCTTGATTCCAACATGACTGGAAAGGACAAAGTACTAGTTTTTCCATGTTTGGTCTGCTGGAAGTTTTATGATCTTTATCTGCTTTGCTAAGCTCCCCCACCAGGGAGGGAGGGGTCAGATGGTGTGTGTGTGTGTGTGTGTGTGTGTGTGTGTGTGTGCGTGTGTGTGTGTGTGTGTGTGTGTGTGTGTGTGTGTGTGAGTGTGTGTGTGTGTGTGTGGTCAAGGTCAGTCTGCTACATTATGATATGATGATAGGACCATCCTAAAAAATACAACAGTACAAATTCTAATAACACATTACATCATTGTCGTACAGTTATACAAACCTCAAGGAGTATGATTGTGACTAACTACATTGTCACTGTGGTACGTTGCATCATATACTAGATCACCAACTTTAAAAGCAACATATCCTAATATACCAGAATTAAAATGTGATCAATAGCATTTTAAGAAGTAAGATTTTATGCTGGAGTTTAGGAGTCACTCCTGCTGTATATTTGAACTGATCAGCTGATTTATATGTAACTTTTTTGACTGGCAGCTGCTGCTGGAGGAGAAGCTGAACACAGGAAGTTTATCACAGGAAGTGGGCTTATTTGTGGAGATGCTGTGGACGGAGGCCCTGGGCTGCCTCAGCAACATCCTCAGTGTTCCGGTCGACAAGCTCAGCCTCAATGATGTACGTTTTTCTGTGTGGATTGTTGTGTAAATCTCAGTCTGCTGCCAACTACTTTCACCTTCCAGTAAAGACGTAAAGACTAATCGTCAGTCTAATAGACTTACACTTGGACTTTCTCTCCATGCCCTGTGTGTGTGTGTGTGTGTGTAGGTGAGCAGGGTGGAGGGCTTGTTGCTTCAGGCTCAGAGGAAACTGAAGGAAGCAAATCTCACTGAGGTGGCATCTCTCCTGGAGGAAGTTTACACCCTGCTGCCTCTCAAGGGCCCCCACTCACCTCCCATTGCCAGGTTTATCTCTCAGACACTGGACCTCTGTCAGGTAGCACAGAACATATACACATGCACACAAACATGCATATGAACACCCTAAGACAGATACACATATAGAGAAACAAAGAACCCATCATTTGTGCCGTGTCCTAAACTCGTCCCTTCTTATGCTCTGAAATACACGTCATCAGCTCATGTCCATAAACCTCTCCACTGCCCCCTGCAGCATGTCCAGGCTAACATGAACACACTCATGTCTCGTTGTCAAGTTAATCAGAGATGTTCTGAACGTGAGTGAGATGACTCTGAGGAACCCCACGCCTTCGTGTCTGGGGAAGTACCGCGCTCTGAGGTGCAGCATTGAAGCCGTTCCCCCCAGCAGCAGCGAGTTTCAGGCTGTGACCGCTTTGCTGCAGGACAGGTAACGTACGACCTCTGAAACGCTGTTGTGCCACGAAGCCATTTGCAGTGGTCGTCACACAATCTTATGGTGTAATTCTCCTGGTTTAGAGCAGCCCCCTCTTTTTGTCATTCCAGGCTTTGTTTTCAACACATCACACATTTTTAGTGACTGGGGTTTTATATTCATAGTATCTTCAACAATGATACAGATGATACACAGAAATGACTATAACAACTTAAAAGAGTAGATTAACTTTAAAATTCATTCATCCTGGAATCTGTATTATATAAACACATAGCTCTGATAAAATGTGACATAGTATTTTGTGAGTGACTTAAACCTGACTGTGTTTCCATGCTGAGCAGCAGGGTGCAGATCCAACAGGTGCTGCGTGTCAGGAGAGGTGTGGAGCTGCAGACATTTAAGAGCCAGCTGGGGAACATTAAGCCCCTCCTTCATTCCTCCCGCCCCAGCAACTTTGTGGGTGTCCTGTCTCGGTGAGATCACACACAGAAACCTGACTGTCTGCAGTACGGCGCTGCACCACCAGAGAAACATAGCTTATTCCTGTGGTGTCATTTTTAAAGTTAGTTTTCTCTGCTTGCTTTTCCAACATAGGCTACAGAGTTTATGGATAAATAAATGTCAAATTTTGAAGCAATAATCTTCTAGTGCTATTTGGAGTCCAGGCTGTGGATACATACTCTATGTCAGTGATTCCCAACCTATGGGTCGCGGCCCCCTGGTGGGCCGCCAAATCATTTCCAAAATATTTTGACTTTTGTATGGGGGTGAGAAGAGTGTAATTATATAAAAATAA
>JBBMOC010001609.1:0-10958 GCA_037975185.1 Centropyge bicolor | reverse complement strand
CACACACACACACACACACACACACACACACACACACACACACACACTAATTCATTTAACTTTCTAGGCCAGGGGTCGGCAACCTTTAACACCGAAAGAGCCATTTGATCCGGTTTCCACGGAAAAGAAAACACTGGGAGCCGCAAATACTTTTTGACATCTAAAATGAATTTATTTATGAACGCATTTATTAAATAGAAAGAAAAAATATTTAAAAAAACAACAACTTCCCTTTCATGCTTCGGGGTTCACCCCGGCTGTACACTTATTAGTGCTTTGACTACCCTTTTGAAGATGGGCTATCATCTTATCTAAAATGAAGATAACACTGTATATATTGCTTTTTCTTACCTTTTCACTTTGTATAAACAACGTAAGTGTGTTGCTTATGAAATCCACGAAGTGCTACAGAGAAACTTAAATTTTATCTATGTAATGAACACATTTTGAACATTTTGAATTCTTGAAAAAATAATACAATGTCTGAATGTCTCTTTCAAATACATTAAAAAGCTGAACTTAAATTATCCATGTAGCAAACAAAAGCAAAAAAAATGCCGTGAGCCGTCATCCTTATATCGCCTTTGGGCTTTCAGAGCATGTAGCGGAGCCTTGACCTGAATTTAAAAAATAAATTGGGGAAAAAAGCACTGTGTCGCTAAACAATGAAAAATAAATATTTGCAAAATATCTGCATAAATATTTATTTAACCTGGTTAATGGGACTTCTGCTCCTGAACCTCTGCGCACAGCGTCTGCAAATCGGGGCTGGACGTCACTCTCATCTTTACGCAGGACGTAAGCTGTCATCTGTGAGGCGTGAGCGGTGTTTGTTTTTAATGTAGTTCATGGTGGAGAATAGCTGCTCACATACATATGTGGATCCGAAGATCGACGGGACTCCAAAGGCATATGTCTTCATGTTCATGTAGGTGTCGGGGATGTCCGGTCTTGGAAGGTTATACCGGCTTTCGCGAGTATGACGTTTATTTTGAGCGACGAAAAACAATAAAATATATTTATTCTAATATGTCAAGATCACAATAATCTTCCAATCTAGAACTAAAATATTAAAGAACTAACACAAATAAAATCCACTTCAATTAAATACTTAGTTTTTTTTTTTTTTTTAGTAATTTATTTTCCCAAGCCACTCAGAGCCGCAGTATAAGGATGAAAGAGCCGCATGCGGCTCCGGAGCCGCGGGTTGCCGACCCCTGTTCTAGGCCTTCAACTGATCATTATTTTCATTACTGATTAAACATAATTGGCACCTAGCTTCACCTTTGAAGTGCTCCGATTCTTTGTCTCATGCTGGGTGCGTTTGTTTCGTCTCCAGTGCACTCCCCCTGGGCGGGGCCTATCCGTGCCATGGCCATCACAGTGCCTCTGGTCATCATGTCTGCCTTCGCTACTCTCTTCACTGTCATGTGCCGCAAGAAACAGCAAGGTGAGTCTTACTTTAGTTCAGTGTCTGTAAATCTCCTGCGTTCAGTGTTGGAACACTCTTCAGAACTCTCTCTGTCGGTGCATCAGGAAACTGATGAGCAACATTCTGCTGATAGAATGAACCCGTCTTGTCCATTAGAAAACATCTACAGCCAGCTGGACGAGGAGAGCAGTGAGTCGTCCAATCACAGCGCGGCATTGAACACAGAGCGGCCGTGGCCCCGCCCCAAAGTCTTCATCTGTTACTCCAATAGAGACTGTCCGAAACACACCAGCGTCATCCAGAGCTTTGCCTACTTCCTGCAGGACTTCTGCAGCTGCGAGGTGAGCCGGCGGCAGCAGCTCAGAGCTGGATGAGGAGGAGGAGGGAAACTATAGATAAACTGTTTTAATGAACTGACCATTTGAATCACAGCTCTTCTTTGATATTTGGGTGTGGTTGTCAAATCCCTGTTCGCTCCTGTTCAGGTTGTGTTGGACCTGTGGGAACACCTGGAGATGTGCAAAGAGGGTCAGATGTCGTGGCTCAGCAGACAGCTGGACGAAGCCAACTTCATCATCACCGTCTGTTCCAAAGGCCTACGGTACTTCCTCCTCTGTCTACTGTGTCTCTGTCAGAGCGACTCGTGATGTCTGTGAGGAATCAGTCATCCAGGTCATTGTTATCTGAGGGGGGCTGAATCGAACTCTCCTTGGACGACTTGTGTTGCCTTCAGCTGCAGTTCCTCAAGTGGCCACGAGATGGGGCTAAAAGACTTTTGGTCTTTGAGGGAAATAACTGGCTCTGTAGCAGCTAGTTTCTCACTGTGGCAGCATCACTACAAGAGCAGTGAGAGTGAACCATCACAGTCTTCAACAGTCAGTCAAGTTGATGGAGTTACAGCCAGCTCACTAAATCAGCAGGATGTGTTTCATACTGTTGAAGAATCAGTGATCATAGTGCATGTTTTCCTGAGATATTCAAAACTTATCAAAGTTATGAACTGAGTAGTAGAATATCTAATCTTCTCTAAACTAAGACATGACATTAAACTGTCCAAACCAACCTTCTTTCCCTCTGCTCCATCAGTGTTTCCTTGTTTTTCACTTCTTCTGATTGTTTTATATTCTGCTCTAACCGGCTCACTTCCCTCCCTGCAGCTACTACGTGGAGAAGAAGAGCCGCAGAGGGAAGACGCCAGTCAGCCGCCGCAGTCACAGCAGCAGCAGCAGCAGCAGCTCTCCGATTGGTGGATCAGGCGGTGACCTGTTCATCGTGGGCGTGGCCATGATTGCTGAGAAGCTGCGGCAGGCGAAGCAGAGCGAGGGGGGCGGAGCTCAGGAGCTGAACCGCTACATGACGGTTTACTTCGACTATTCGACAGAGAACGACATCCCCACCATGTTGAGTCTGGCCCCCAGGTAAAATCCAGCTCTGGACAAAATAACAGAAACACGTATTGAGAACATAATTAGATTCATAGATCGTGAACATTTTTAACAAAGTAAAGAAAAATGACAACATGTAGAATCAGGCTGTTGATATTATTTGGAGATAAAGTTGAAAATGTTTTCCTGTGATCAGGTTTAAGTTGATGGACCAGCTGCCTCAGCTCTTCAGTCGACTCCACTCGGCTCAGTCCAGTTTGGCTGATCGGGAGTCGCAGCCTCTCAACGTCTCCAGGAGGAACTACTTCAGGAGTAAATCCGGACGCTCGCTCTACGTCTCCATCTGCAACATGCACCAGCACATGAGCCAGAACCCCGACTGGTTTGAGAGGCAGCTGGCTCCTTCAGGAGGTTCCTCAGCCTCCTCCGGCTCCGCCTCCAAACACCCTCCTGTCCCCGCCGACCCGGCTCCGAGTCCTCCTCCGAAGCCTCACTGCTCCTCCTCCTCCTCTCAGCCTGAGCAGAGGTTCGACTCCGGCCTGGTGCTGAACGAGGTGCTGGTGAAGACGCCGACGCTGGAGGGCGGAAAAGGTCCGAGGAGGAACATGCTCCTGCTGGCTCCAGGCTCCAGTCCTAGTCCCAGTCCCAGTCCTGGTCCCTGCCCGAGTCCTGGTCTCTGTCCCAGTCCAGGCCTGCCTCACTGCTCTCTGTCCATGATGGCAGCTACATCAAGGTAAAGGTGTAATAATACTCTGGTTTGTTTGTTTGATGATGGTGGTTGAACTTTTTCCTACTCATTATAAAACTCTAGAAACTCAACTGTAAAATATTGGTGCTTTGTTCGTTGTGACCTTCACTGTCCAGAGCTCATCACTGACATCACATCACTGCTTCGAGTAAAAATATGATCCTGATTCCAAAACGTCAGCACTTTGTGTAAAACATAAATGAAACTGAATGTGATCATTTGCTTATCTCAATAGAAAATACACAAAGACAATACATTTAATGTTTTGGTAAAGATCTGCTTATTCTGAATTTGATGGCAACAACATGTTTTAAACAAGTTGTGATAGGAGCAAGAAAAGACTGTGAAAGTTGGTCGACTGATCCAAAAACACCTGTTTGGATCCTTCCACAGGTAAACATTGGTAACAGGTGAGAGGATCGTGATTGGGTTTGAAGGATGGACCAAAGTTTTTATTGATGTTTTCCACAGCATCTCAACTATTGGAACCAGGGCTGTAGTTTGGACTCCACAGCCAATAATATGTGATCGCTCATGAGTCTGACTGCTGCTGCTTCTCTGCTCCTTCAGGTCCACCTCTGGAATATCTGGACTGTTACCAGAGGAATCTTCCTCCTCCTCCTCCTCCTCCTCCTCCTCCTCGGCTCCCTCCATCCTCCAGGATGGGGTGTCCCCTGCCCCCGCCCACGCAGAAGAAGGCCGTCCCTCCCCTCCAGAGCTCCCCCCTCCTCGTGATTCAGGCATCTATGACTCGTCTGTCCCGTCCTCGGAGCTTTCCATCCCCCTGATGGAGGGACTGTCACATGACCAGGCTGACTCCTCCTCCCTGGCCGACAGTGAATCCTCTTCCTCCGGGCTGGGTAAGGTTTCAGAAACTCACCTGATGTTTTCTACAGTTCAAATATCATTCTGTGCTTATTCTATGTTATAATTTCATTTCTAACATATCATGTGACGAGACGCTGCTCACTCCTGGTTGTGTGTCTTTCAGGTGACGAGGAGCCGCCTGCAGTCACGTCGCTCCGCTGCAGCGCCGCCACAGTTTGTAAAGCTGAACTGCACCAACACCACCACCTGGAGCACAGTGACGGACTCGCACCTGTGGCGTCATTATAGAGACACCTCCTGTCAGTCAGAAGAAATGTGTTGGTCTCAGACTCTTTCTTTAAAGTGCTGCCATCACGTCGTCATGGAAACAAAACTGGAATGAATTACAAAGCACTGCAGTGGTTCTCCCATGGAAGTGACTCAGAACTAGAACCCTGGTCTCAGACTCTGAGACCACTGGTCAGTGTGGGACCACTGAGCGCTGGAAGACTAATCCCGAACAACTAAAGCCCTGTTTCCACCTGAAGCAGCCAGAACCTTTAGTCCCTGAAACTGCTCTTGGAGGAAGTGGTTCCTGTTTCCACCGCAGCTCTGAGAAGATCAGATCAGTCTTCTGCTGTTTGAAAAAGCATCAGCTGTTTTTACACAAATCTGACACCAGCAACAGTCTCCTGTCGCTCCATGATGATGTCACCATGAATGAAAAACAATCAACTCAAACAATCGACCCACCTCCAAAGTTCCTGTCCAGTTTTAATTCAGACCCTGGTCCCTTCGGTGGAAACACACGGAGTTCCTCTGAGGATGAGGGAAAGGCTTATTGTAACCACTGAGTGTGTGAACACGTCCCTGGTGAGTGTGGTACAGGACTGTGTTTCTAGACCACTGGTCCCTGACGATCAGAGTAACCACTGCAGCCTTAGTCCTAGTTTCTGAGGTACTGTGTTCGCCTCGCTGGTCGACCTGCCTGGATGAGTTCAGAGGGACTGGGTCTCCAGGTGCTGCAGAGTGGACCAGCTCAAACCAAAGACTGCCTCAGCACTGTGTCTCCATTGACTGAGCTGCTGTTCGCTACCAAAACAAACTGTCCAGGCACTTTTTGATGCACGATGCCACAAACATGTTCCGCAGCAACGACATGTGACGGGATCAAAGCAGCTTCCAAGGTTTTGTTATCCACAAAGATTTTTTTTTAACAAAAGCTGCTGAATGTATCAACACCTTACGGCGATAATCTGGCAGCATTCCAACTAGGAGGAGCAACACCAAGTCAACACTAAATACCACATATTCATCAGTGAATGTTCTTTAAAAAAGTGCCATGTTTTTCATTTCATGTGCCTTTTAGGAGGAGCAGCTTCAATATAAAACAGTAATTAAACATTTTATCAATATTCATTGGATTTTAATGATGCTGAGTTTTTAAAAATGTTTATTTTAAAATGTTTTCAACACAGAAATATCTGTCTGACAATGACTCATCGATGGAGTGACATGACCACTGCCAAATCAGAAATCACTAAACTCTCAAAGATTTTTCACTAATTGTGTCAAAAATGTACTAAAACCTGCTAATGTGAGACAATTTGTTTTAAGAGTTTCGTGAGTTGTGTGTTAATTTGAAAAATATTTTTTATTGAGTTTTATTTTGTCAAATTCAGAGCATACAGTTCGACTAAATTTGGCTGTTGGCGCCGCTCCTGCACCGGAACGTATTGAATGCTGTGGTTACATTAGTTAAGCTTGTGATTACATATTTTAAAGTATTGAATGTTAATGTTACATTTATTGTTCTGTATTCCTTCATGTTTGTAATCCTTTCCTAACATCGTTGCTGGAAGCAGCGATGATGAGGGCATTATGAAAAGTGACACTTTTGCTCCACAATCACTAAACCACTTTAAAGATGCCACAGTGGAAGTCCAGTCCTGCCACAGCCACAAATGTTACAGGTCACATGTTGTCAAGTTTGGCAAAAGAAATAAGATGATATAATGAATTTTTATTTTGATAATTCTTTACTTCCTGACTGTTCATCTTTTTTTTCCTGGGCTTCCATACACTCGTCAGTTATTGATCCATGAACATGTTTCAGTTATTGATTCTTTGTCGATCAGCAGCTGCCGTCATTTGTTCCCTCTCTCACGTGTTCTGTGTTTAAAGTTTTATAAAGTCTTATATTTTCTGACTCAAATGTTTGAGTAGCTGCTGAAGGCTGAGAGACGACCTCTGGTTCATGTGCAGGTTTGAGTTTGTTGGAAGGGAAGATGCAGCATTTCCTACTTGTAAATATTATTTTTATTGTTACCTGGAAATGTCTGTTCTGTTTCAGTTTTGTATAGTTAGACTTTTGTTTTACTGTTTTTTTTCTACATTTACTAGGAATGTACTGTTTTATAGTACCTCAATGTAGGAAATCCATCTAATAAAACTTTTAATCTTTTCTTTCAGTCTCTGACTTTTAAGAGTTTATGATTATTAGGAGCATTTTTTTTGCAGTTATATAAAACAGATAACTTAAAGAATCACAATGTGAGGGAAAATTTTATTTGTAACAAGTTATGCAGCTGTTGCAAAATGCAGTTTTTCCGGTAACAAGAAGGGTAAAAACTTAAGTACCACACAAACTACAATTGCTTTACGGCCGGTAATCTCCCTTTTGCTTCAAGCCGACTAACAAGTTTTAGTTTCTTACAGTAAAACAAACACACACACACAAGCTTCAGTGACATAAAGAGCAGCAGACAGCTCTATAGTGTCTGAGCTGTGAAGCCTCAAAGCTTAAAACAACAGAAGCCTCTAAAACTCACAGACAGGCACCCCAGCTCTGGTCTGCCTTCAAAATAAAAGCACAGGCCTTGTTGACATTTGGCGTCTGACTGAAATCGCAACCAATAATGTATTCGTTAACTATTGATATGCTCATTGTTGAATTGTTTATTTTGTGAAGGACCTGATACTGAACCTTAGTTGTTTCTGGTGCAGACTGAAATGAGTCTGTCTCAGTCACAGTTAAGCCCTAAGAACTTATTTTGCGAAATGAAATTTAGAGAATCATAAGAATCTATCTTAAAATGGGATACAGGAATACATATATTTTAATTAGAAAGTCTGTTATTTGGTAAGTAAATTACCATTTGAGTGACTGTTTCCATTGTAAGCTTCTTTATACGTTTCACAGCAAAATATTCTACATTTTTCTGTCAGTTACTGTTCAGATTGAACTTTTACACAGAAGACCTTTAATTTCTAAAATTGTATATTGTTGAGGATTGAACTACCGAATAGTAACATGTATATAAAAGTATGGCAGTTGGAATTCCTCCATCTCGACCAGTTCCAGAATTATTAAATTAGTCTGAGCTTTATTTCCATAGCACAGAGAACAAGTTCTGAGACAACAAAGATAAACACAATAGAACAGCATGTGTGAAAAGAATAGGCCTAGAGTACGAACAACATAAACGTATACAGTTATACAAGTGCAAGTAATAGCAATAGTAAGACTTTATATTTAGAATAAACAGTCTGGGGTGTGATATGAATACTTTGTATACATACATGTACAGCAGGATAAGTAAGTATGGGTATGCGAGAGTATGTCAGGTGTGTATACAGTATTATGAAGAAGGATCCAGCAGCCTATGAGACTAAGCATGTGACAGGAATAATAATCAGATAATGTACTATATGAGACAGTAACATTACAGTCACAGAGGTACATTTTCTACATTATGAGTACATTTAGTTTTACTTTTTGTTGGTAAAACCTTTACTCTTATACTAAATTTTTGGATGCATGACTTTTTTTGTAACAGATTATTTTTAAAGTATGGTATTTCTACATTTACATAAGAAAAGATCCGAGTACTTTTCCACGAGTCAGTAGCTCTTATTTTGAAGGTGCCACCGGAAGTGAGATACCTGTCTCTGAGCTGAAACTTGACGCTAATTTTTCACTGAAATCTCAGCGACTCACAGTTTGTTGTTCAGCTGAATCTTCGGACTGAAGTTTGAGTCATTTCTGAGGAAGAAAAGTCTGTTTTTGTTCACCGGAAACGCACCAGAAGCCGGAAGCGGTTCGTTGTTTGTTGTTTTGAAAACGGCTGATTGTGGATCAGCTGTGGGTCGAGGAGCTGCAGCCCGATGCAGGCAGGTGATGGACGTCAGGTGAGAAAGTGCAGCCCGGAAAAGATCCGGTTCATAAAGTGTTTGTCAAGAAACAGATAGACAAAATACATATGATGATAATGGGCGTTTTTTCTTAATGTAATAGATGCAGACAGAGAAAGAGAGACAGACAGACTGACTGACAGGGAGAGAGAGAGACAGACAGACAGACAGACAGGGAGAGAGACAGGGAGACAGAGAGATAGAGAGACAGACAGGGAGACAGTAAGACAGAGAGAGAGAGGGACAGACAGACAGAGAGAGACAGACAGAGAGAGAGAGAGAGAGAGACAGACAGACAGGGAGACAGTAAGACAGAGAGGGAGACAGAGAGAGAGAGAGAGAGACAGACAGGGAGACAGAGAGAGAGGTGGGGGGGCATAAAGAGAGAGAGAGAGAGAAGGAGACATTCAGACAGACAGACAGACAAGGAGACAGAGACCTGTCTGTCTGTTCATTTTTTAAACTGTGTGAAGCTAAAGTCTGTGAATGATCAGTGGTCAAGAGACTGGAACATACTGATAGAGAGAAAGAGAGAGAGAGAGAGAAAGAAAAGAGGTTTTTATTGCTGCCCTGTGAGTCACAAGTTTGCCTGAGAGTGACTTATGGTCTGCAAGCACACACACACACACACACACACACACACACACACACACACACACAGTCCTCTGTAAACAGTTGGCCATCATGGCAGCTTGCTGTGGAAAGTAATGTTTATTTGTTGTTTTGCTAAAAGTCTGCTGGTGCAACCAAAACTGCTCCGGTCCTTTACTTCAGTAGAAGTACAAATACCATAGTTATTAAAAACACTTCATTATATGCAAAAAGTTCAAAATGTTACTTCAGTAAGAGTATTCTCAGCAAAGTACACTGAAAGTATCAAAAGTACTCATTTTGCATCTTCACAGTGATTATTAATATCACTAATGAATACATGTAGGAGCACTGTAATGTTGTAGTTCGTCAATTTAGAGCCAGTGGGTTAGTTCAAGAATGATGTGTTTTATCTTGTGTAAAAATCAAATGATTTCCCTCTGACATGTAGAGGAGTAGAAGAATAAAGTAGCATAGGGTTGAAGTACTCATGTGATGTGAAAGTTATACCTCAGTTCAGTACTTGAGTTAAAGAACTTAGTATGCAATATTTCATTTCATCCCATCGTTAATTCATTGATACTTTATGAATGTGTCTTTAAATTGTGAATACTTTTATATTTCCCTCTAGTTTAATTGTTAATACTCTTTATGCTACTTTTGTTTATGTTGCTTATTTATCATTGATTCATTGTTACTTTACTGATGCTGCTCTCTGCTCTGCTCTCCTCCTCTTTGCTGCTGGACACTGGAAATTTCCCTGTAGTGGGACTCATAAAGGAATACCTTATCTTATCTTATCTTATCTTAACCCAGATTCAGAACAAGTGGACTCTGTGTAAAACATAAGTAAAGATAGAATATGATCATGTACAGTCTGACATCAGTGAGCCTCTCTCCATCCTCGCTTGTGAACGACTGAGTCTTTCCAGGATGAACCTTTCAGACCCAATCCTGATAGATATTTACAATAATCAGTGAAGCACATGAGGTCAAACATCAGATATATTGTCTTTGTGCTGTTTTGAACTGAGAATGTGTCAAAAATGATTCGACAAAGAACACATTCTGTTTTATTTATGTTTGACAGCGTCCCAACTTTTTTTGGACTCAGCGTCGCTCGACAGGATCCCGACTCTTTTTTAATACTGATTTTAAATTGACATCTACACATGCTACCTGACTTACATTTAGTGTAATGTAACAAGCTGCACAAGTTCACAGTTACATAATACACAATCACGTTTCCAAGTGACTCTCAGGTTTCAGGATCCACAGACGCTGACTGTCAAAGGCATCACTGCAGATTTTGATGCTCTTTACTTTTTCAATATATTCATTTCTTTGTCCTTTCAGTATCAAAGACTGTTGTGTTCATGGCAGCCGTGTGTTGCTTTGTTTACAACAATTAATGAATTAGTTGATGAAAATGAAATTTATGGCCAACTACTTTAATAATCAATTAATCGTTTCAGTCATTTTTCAAGCAATAATGTCAAATATTTGCTTGTTTCAGCTTCTTAAAATGGAGGATTTGCTGCTTGTCTGTGTCATTTATGATGAAGGTAAATGAAATAGAATCCAAATAGAAAGACACTGTTCAGCTGCTGATCAGTGAAAGTAATAGATGAATGAATGATTCTTTTCATTGTTGTCATTTTCTCAGTTTGGTCTCATTGTTTGGTGTAAAAAATGTCACAGAAAGTTAAAGATGCAGTTATAGTTTCCCACCGCCTGAGGAGACGTGTTCAGTTGTCTTGTTTTATGTTCAGTGAATCCGACCACAATAGTCATAATAAGA
>JBBMOC010001608.1:0-10982 GCA_037975185.1 Centropyge bicolor | reverse complement strand
AGCTGGGGAACCCTTCGCTTCACACTGGTCTCTTCTTCCTCCTCCTCTTCTTCTTCTGGTCCATTCTTTGGGGGCCAATCACCTGAGCCCTCGTCATCAGACGAGCTCACCATCTGTTTTAGATCAGATGAAATCATCTTTTTCTCCCTCACTTACCCTATACACTGAAACTGATGAAGACGCCTCGTACTGATCTTTGACTGGCTGAGGATAGCTCTTTCTTGTGTAAGTTTAGAACCCTTCCACTCACCTGCTGCTTGTTTCCATGCTTCTTCTTTTCAGCTTCTTGCATGCTCTCCCTTGTGTCCTCCTGAGGTGATTCTGTCAACCACCTCGTCATAGTCTGCACCTGCCCTCTTGCTCCTCTCTTTCTTCTTCTTTTCCTTAACTGCATAGCTTGACACTGCCATCATCGTCAATGCTCTGCTCTGGACTGTGTCCTCTGTCGGGTCATCCGCTGTCAAATGAAAGCTTAAAATCACAAACTGATACTACTCAAGCCAACAGAATTGTTTTTCAATTTTTTATGCTGAAGTAACCTTGGTAAAATCTTTTGGCTGTTTGGGGATCATGGCACAGGAATGATGCTACCCTCTCATATTTTTCAAGTCCCAGCTGCCGCTTGGCCTGATGGGAGAAATCATGCACAAAGTACATAAGATAAAAATGTTGCACCTTGTAATAATAATAATAATAATAAAGACTTTAAAGAAACAAAAATATGTCTTACAAAAGTGGCAACAGAAGAACGTAACATATTGAATGTGGGGCCAGGACCCAGATTCAGTCCTTCCCAGGCACCCTTAAAATACTCTGGGAGTTTCAACAAGGGCCCTCCAACAGTGGTATGAAAAAACGTGGATGCCTCTGAGCCTCCCTCAATTTGACCACGAAGTCTGTTGTAAGGCCTGAACCTTGTTGTGTGGACAAAAATGCCATTTTGATGTCAGAGGTCAGAGGAGATGAGCAGACTGGTTCCAGATGATAGAAAAGACAGCAGTAACTCAAATAACCACTCCTTACAACCAAGGTATGCAGAATACCACCTCTGAACACACAAACCTTGAAGCAGATGTGTGACAGCAGCAGAAGACCACACAGGGGGCCACTCCTTTTGCCTCCACAGTCGCCAGATCTCATTGCAATAAAGCACCTTTGGGATGTGGTTGAACAGGAGATTTGCACCATAAGATAAGATAGGATAAGAATTCATTGATTAATTAATGAATCAATGAATACTCTCTGAGACAGACAAGGGTGGTGGCACCGGTGTGAGAAGGGGAGTAGCTGCTACAATGGAGATGGACACGTGTAGGAGAAGGGGGAGCTGTGGTGGAAGTGGGTGGGGCCACAGTATCAAACCTGTTGAAGAACTGGTTGAATTCATCAGCTCTTTCCACATCACCCACTATTGGCTGTCTTTTTGTTGTAGGCAGAGATGGTATTGATTCCTCTCCACACCTCACGGGTGTTGTGTTGTAAATCCCTCCAATTCTCGAACTGTTAAGGAAAGGAGCTTCAGTGCTTCCTTTATTATCTCCTTTAGCGTAGGATACACCAGACCATCCTTCACGAAAGGATAGGAGGTAAGGCCGCCCCACAATTCCTTGCGGCAGCAACAAAAAATCGGCGCACTGTCATTCTCAACCAGAAAACGTCAATGTATTTAAACAGTGTGATGCAGCCTGCAGCAGAGAGAGTGTGTGAATATGAACATACGTGTTGACGTGATGTAAAAACTTTGATCATGAAGCGTGTTCTGTTGTTGACTATGGAGCTGCATTCACACACAGAGTAAAAACTGTTTGTAACTGTGCCATCCGGCGTCCTGCGGATCATCATGACGTCACCGTTGCTGATTAATCATATATCTTTGCCATAACCTGTTCATATGTTTATACGTGAGTGGACAGGTGGGTGAGCGACCATACCAGAGTAACAAAGCCTTCATCTAACTTCTGTGACAGGTGGACAATATTCATTTATAATGTCAATTCTGATGTCTTTAGTATTTTTCACTGGCTTTTTCACATTTATATTTATTGCATTAAACTACATGCTAAGAGCGCACAGGGAGTATCTAGTAAGTATCTCAGATGTTTGTTTTGTAGTCCATCTTCTGGACTTTGTAGTTTTACCTCAGCCTTAGAATAGCCTCAGAAGAGTGTATTTCTCTTTGTTTGTATTTTTTCCCTTGGTCTAACTTCAGTCGAGTGTGTTTTAGTTTCTTAGATTAGTGTAGAGTTATTTCCTCTGTCAAGAGTGATTTTAATTTTGTTAATACAAATTTTATTTTGAAACTCTTGTCTGCGAGTTGTGCATTTGGGTTCAGGACCATAGTTCAGTCTTGACATCTAACTTCTTTCTTTATTCCACCTTTGCCATCTTCAATCTCTTCTTCAACTTATGTTGCACCTGTTTGCCTCTGTAGGCTTCTTTGACATTGGCAAACAGCAGAAGAAGGGTGTAGCAAAGACTTTTAATTTCTCATGTCTCTCCACACTTTTCCTTTACCTCACTTCCTGTCCTGATCTCTCGTTGATTACCTCTCATTTAGTTCACCTGTGCACTCCCTATTTAAGTCCTGCACTCCCCTTCAGTCAGTCTGTCACCTTCTCATGGGGCGGCAGCACTGGTAAGGGTTGGTTTGCACATTTATTAAGTACATTGATAGAAACGTAGATCTTTATTTATCCTTGTCTTTATTTAAGAGAATGTTTAATGGACTTGATGATGTTTAATCCTTTATTTGCTTTCTTTCAGAGATCACTGTCCATGTGTGTCTTTTGTTATGTCCCTTTTGAATAATTAATTAAAGAGTTGGAAAATAAATCAGTTTATTCTTTGCTCAACCAAGTCTCCTGGCTCATGCGTTCTGACCGATGCCCCATCACGATAATAACTTTATCCTGAACCTTCCTACTCCTCCTTAACAAAGGGCTTTGTTTTCTGTGGTAGGACAATTAACAAACTGTAAATCCAGTCAGGTGGGAGGAGAGGGAAACACCACTGAAGTCTCCTGACTGAATTCTCTTGGTGCATAGTATGGTCTCATACCAACTGCCAATAATTCAGTATCTGAGTAATACATTTTCTCCTTGACAGTAATGTGTGCAGGATTACACCATCTCTGGTTCAAAAATAAAGCCAGACCCACACCTTTTTTCTTGCCACTAGCTTGAGCATCTGTCTGACCGTAGGAGAGTGAAACCAGGTAGATCTATGCTGGAGTCTGAGATGTTTTCGTTCAACCATGTTTCACTAAAACACAGGACACTGCACTCACAGTATACTTCCTGAGTCTTCACCACTATCTCCAGTTCATCACTTTTGTTGAGCAGAGAGTTGACATTTCTCATCATGACTGATGGCTTATATGTCCATTTCCAAGCCTTTACCTTTGCACCAGCATGGCAACAATGAAAACACCTCCATCTCAGCTGGAATAAGGTGGTCACCTCCAGACTTGAACCTTTATGACAAAAAAGCACCTCTCTTGAATAAACTCTTCTTCCTAAAAAAGTATCCATCCGTAGTTGATAAAAGTACAATAGAAATACAGCAAAAATAAAATAAAGATTGATTTAAAAATTTGGAGCTACCACAATTTGCTGCTACCAGTTGAAGTGCATGTTCTAGAAATGGATGTGCAGGTGACAAACTTGCAGCAACTGTGTGATGCTATGGTGTCAATATGGACCAAAATGGAATGTTTCCAACACTTTGTTGAATCTATGGCACAAAGATTTAAGGGGTCCAACCCAATTCTAGCAAGGTGTACCTAATAAATGGCCAGTGAGTATATAAAGATTAAAACACCCACCTTCTGCATTTAAGAACCTAAATGGTAAAAAACCACGAGTTTCAGAAAAAAAGAAAAAACAGTAAAATGTTGTGCTTGAAGTCAACAAAACTTTACAGACATAAGGACTACTCATCATAAGCTTGTTTGGTTATCATTTTAAGCCATTTTGGTTGATATTTTACAGGCTATGATTACTAAGAAAATTCTGAAGAGAACTCACCATGCAGTCCAAACGTCATCCATCACATGACTTCCTACTTCCTGTGTAAACAGGAATTACAATTAAAGATACAAAAATAAATTTTGTTCAGCCACCCTGCACACTTTTTAATTTACTCATACAAATTATTGTTTTAATTCTACATACTCTCAAAACAGTAATCAAACTATAAGGCACACCTAAAAGCCTTTAATTTTCTCAAAAACCGACAGTGCGCCTTATAATCCGATGCGCCTTATATACAGATCAATATTGGTCAATTATGGCTACCGTAGTCAGGGGGCGTCACTGAAGTAACAGCGGGAAAAAAAAAACTTAATGTAACTTTTTTTTTTTTTTTTTAACTTTCTTTATTAAACGTGTGAACACATTTTACAAAAACAAAGGATGACATACTCATTTCTGTCCTTATGCTCAAGTAAAACTACATTTAACCCTCGGGGCCCCTTGGGGTACCAAACGTGTACTTTCTGCTTTTTTTATGTTTTTAATTCTGAATATATCGGTCAGTTTAAAGGCTAATTGTATGAAACTTGGCCAGGATTTTTTTTCTTATTATTTTTAAAATTCCATTATAACTTCTATTGCAAGGTGTATAGAATAGGAGATTTGCATCTATGCCTACACTTGTTACCTTCGTACCCCGCTCGGGACCAATTTACTCCAATTATAACCACATATTTTTGATATACAGCAATCCTGACATTTTATAATGCTTTTCCCATGAATACCTTGTAAATCTAAGCATTTACCTTCAAAATATTGGCAAAAGAAGTTTTAAGTGTAATGACCCCCCTAAACCACCAGGGGCAGCTGATCTTCATTATATAAGGTTATATAAGGTTTCAGTGCAGGCCTGCTTCTCTTACCTTGCAAAATGCATGGCAATAAAAAAGCTGAACACCATAAAAATGGTCTTGGTGTGTTCGGATTGATACAAAAGAGTGGTGTGAATGTGGTATATTTTGTCTGTGTGTGTGTGTGTGTGATTGGAATCATCAAAGGCCAAATGGGCTCTGTTTATGTCTTTTCTTGATCAAGAGAGAGCCTACTCTTTCCTATTGGATGCATGGCATAACATGTTGCAATCTTCTCCCAATTTTTAATCTCCGCAGAGGGAGAAGTAGGACACGGCAAATAGATATTTATGTCAAAGTCAGAGTTTTAATTTGGAAAATACAGAAAAAATTCATGCATTTAAAAATGTGCCTTGTGGGTTGCCCATGCAATAAAGAAAAAAGTAAAATGCTTTGAAGGATGCCCTTCCTTTAAACAAAACTCAATGTGCTTTCAAAAGGTGCCTTTCCATTAAACAAAACATATACAGTGCCCTCATAGATGTCCTTCCAGTTGACAAAATATAAAATAAAGTTCCTTAAACAGGTTCCTTAAACAGGTTTCCAAACATTCCTAATATTATAGAATCAATAATACATATCAGAACTCTCCTCTCAAACAGAGGTTTAAATTTGTAAAATACATCAAAATAAAGGCCCATGTGCCCTGTGGGAAGCCCGTCCTGGTAACAGAAAAAAAAAGACTAGAGAGCAATTTTGAAGCTAATTAGCAGTAAAATAAAAGGATTTTAAACTGTCCTAAAGACAGGTGTGGAAATCACACCTCTGGGACGTCTACAGAGGGCAGAAACAAGTCCAAGTGGTTTACAAAGAAATAATAATAGGAAAAAAATAGATAACAAAACATGAAATCGGTACTTACCCTCTATTTGGTCCACCAACAGACACCACCTGGACAGGGAAGCCTCCTCTTCCTCTGCTGCGTCGAGCTCCAGCCCACTGACCCACCACAGTGCCAGCTATCTCCAGCTTCCCACCCTGCGACGATATGCCCTGAAGTCCTAGAGGGGAGAGGAAAAACAAACATTGCTAACCTGTGCAAGTGCAATATCACTCTCTTCTGTCTGCTGAACTGATTTAGTTCATATCTTGCTCCTACCTGCTCAAGGACACACATGGAACACAAATACAAGATCTCTCACAGTGACTTAGGCAGCGTCTGGTTTGAGAACATGTGTTAGAAGTTTGAAATTCTTAACTAGTAGAATGGGAAATATATGAAATAGCCTACAGACAATTTTAACACCAAATAGAAAACTAAATAGCCAGTTGCCCTGAGTGGCTGTACTCAGTGCAGTGAAAAAAAATCAAAATGCCCTGAAGGATGCCATTACATTAAGAAAACTTAAAGTGCCTTCAAACGTGCCCTTTCAATGGAGAAAATGTTTTTTAAAAAAGTTCTCACTACATCCAAAGGAATCCAGGAACATAGGCTTCGATCTCCGCGGCTGGGGTTGCTGGCATGTTCTCAGAGGGCGTTTCATCCACGCACTCAAGTGTCACCTGACCTTGGGGCTCAGGATTACAGAGTGCCTTGTGATTGTGTTTTTAGAAGGCAGTGCTTGGTGACTCTGATCTCCACTGTTGATGTGTTCTTGCAGCGTGTTGGGGGACTTGCATCTTCCAGAATCTCATTGGAGGTTTCTGACTCCCGTCGCCGCCGTACAATGATGTATGTGATGGAAGTGATGATCCCGATGGCGACCAGGGGGCCTGTTACAACTCCTACAATCATTCCCACCGATGAAGAATCTTGTAGGTTCAGTTCCAGGAAGCACGATTAATTGCGCTGCATTTGTAAGTTCCTGCATGGCTTTCACTGGCATCTGGGATTGTGAGTGTGCCTGCCGTTTGATCCATCACCGCCGAGGTGGGCAGTCTCCAGGGTGGTATTCTTGCCCATTGGTACTGGATAGGTGCAGCACCTTCCTGAGATGGACAATGTAGCACTTTGATTTGGCCAAACTCTCCGGCCCCGTCGGTGTAATAACAGCTGGGCTTTGATGGCCGTTTGAGCGCTCTGAGGACTGTCTTGATGCTTCGGATACCTGGAGCCTTCTTAAGCTGGCACTGGTAGATGCTGGTGTCTCTGTGAGTCAGCAGCCAAAGATGAATGGCAGCATCTCCTTTCTCAGGGTCCTCTGAATGAAAGTGGACTCTGCCCTTTAGAGGTTTATAGAGACTGTGGTAGATCTGGCTGGCCGTATACAGGAGCACCTCTTTATAGTCCATTGGGTGGCGTACGGACTTCACGCTCCATTCCATCTCCAAATATCCTTCATCCTCCGGGGCAGTGGTGAAATTGCAGTTCAGCTTCACATTCTCTCCCTCGGCCTTCTCCAAAATCTTGTTGGTGGGGGTGTGGATCTCCAGTCCTTTAGCTGTTAGCGCCATGATGAGAAGTTGTAAGGCAAGCCGGTACATGGTAGCGTCTGTCTTGCTCTGCAGATAGTTAAAGATAATAAACCAAAAAATTCATATTCTGCCTTCTCAGCAAAGAGGGTTAGGGTTAGTTGTACAAAGTACACTCTCTAGTTATTTCTAAAAAAAAGAGTCCACAACAAAAAACAGCAAAAAGGAAAAACAGACAGGAAATAATCACTGCCCTTAACTCTCCTCAGCTTCATGGTCTTTCACCGTATTAGCATGAAGAGGCGGCACACAACAAAGCATAGCAGACAAAAAGAAAAAGCAGCTGTCAAATACAAGCAAGCATCGAGGATCCAACGTCTGTCGCGGCAGCACTAAACAAAGACAACACCAGTGACTCAGTATCTTTATTATTTTGTTGTTCTTTGTAACAATGTACTGGCAGTAATATGTTATTTTAAAACACTTCCTCTGGTATCTGTGTCCTCCACTGTATATCCTACAGCCTGGTTGGGGGTACGGGGTTCATCAATTGGCTAAATAAGACACAAGAAGAGTAATACATTTAAAGATTATATGTAATGACTCTAACATTCAGCAGTAATATTATACTGTGTACAGTATTAAAACACTTACTCTGATATCTGTGTCCTCCACTGTATATCCCACAGAAAAAATAAAAAATTGATAGCCATAGATTGAAATTTGGAGATATTCCACATTTCCATCTATATCATAACATTACGAAGTGCTATACAAAATGCAATAAAATATGTTTTGTAAAAGTCCAAAAGTGCATTAAAACACTGATGAACATGACATTGTGATGCTAGACAGTGAAATAAAGCAAACATACATTTTTTTCACACATTTTGTGCAAGAAAAATCAAGAAACAAAAGAGCTAACTCTCTCTCCGACCCTACTCACCTTGCAGTCGAATCAATATGGCAGATTCTGACCTGTGACCTCTATGTAAAGCTAAAGGATCATGGGAGGTGCCCGATTTCATAGCTTATCATCTGGAATTGGCTCCAATTTTTAATGTACGCAGAGGGAGAAGCACGACACGGCAAAAAGATATTTATTTCAAAAGAAAGAAGGTAGGTTTATATGTTAGAACTGAAATACTACAAAAGGATTAAATGCCATCCACCTCCTTTCTCTCTATCACTGTAATTTAATGTTTTAAAGTTCAGAGAGTTTTAATCATCATTAAATCAGTAACTGTTCAATGACTCTATCATATTTAAACCAAAGCTGGACTGTAGTCTTCTCTTCAGGTATGAAGGCTGTGCAGGTAGCTGGAAAGGTTTCCACTGATTTCTTTCTGTTTCATTTGTAAGCAATGATTTCAGATATAGACCCACCACCACCACCACTTCCTCCACCTCCACCAACACCTTCTCCTCCTCCTCCTCCAGTCTGGGTAACAATCATCTAGGAGACATTGTTTCATAGCGTAAAGCTTAGTGTTGTCCTGGAAATACTCTATAATAATCATCCTTTACTTGTCAGACAGAGGAAGAAGAGAATGAGAAGTTGCAGGGGAAGAAGAAGAAGAAGAAGAAGAAGAAGGAGAAGAAGAAGAAGGAAAAGAAGAAGAAGGAGAAGAAGAGGAGGAGGATGAAAAGGAGTGAGTGGGACAGAGGGAAGAAATGGGAGATGTTTGCACCATGTCTGCAGACCATCAGAGAGGATGAGGAGCTCTCTTCAGACAACACAATCATTTTGGATAAAGAAGAAGTTTTTTCTTTGTTTGTGTTTAATTAAAATGAATGTTCGCTCCTTATCATGTTTCAGATGTCATTATTTATCATTACGATTATGATTGCTAACTCATTGTTTCATTGTTCAAACATGTTTAAGATAAGACAAGATAAGATAAACCTTTATTTGTCCCTCAGTGGGGACATTTGCAATGCACAGCAGCAAAGACAACAGAACAGTTAACTAGTAAAAAAATATATATAAACAAGCTAAAAAGTATACATATTAACAAATCTACACCAGATTGTATACAGATATACATGGGACATACATGAGAATATGCTCTTTGAGAGCTTTCGGGCCCAATTAGAATGTGAAATATTCAGTGTGAAGGGTCATTCACATTCTGACCTAGCTCAGCAAAAAAAAGTGGGAATTGTGACCCCATGATTTCTCAGCTGCTTGAGTGAGAGCAATGCAGAGGGGGCCATCGCACTATGGCCTTCAAGGGCTACACAAGCACATAAATGTCAGGCCTCTGAGAGCTTCCGTTGTGGAATTTGGCCCAGAGGAGCGCCACCTGGTCGGGGGAGACGTATGTGGCAGATCTTCTCCAGCGCTTTCCATAATATGTGCTATAATAATAACATAGTATACTACACTGTGCTACATCAACATCAACAACAGCAGTGAATAATAATATCAATAATAAGAGTATATATGATATATATTCTACCATGTACATGGTACACACAATATACTGCATGATGTAGTGGTATTGCCATAGACTGTATAAAATATGGACGTAGTGTCCGTGACGTCACCCATAGGTTTCTGAAGAGCAAAAATGAAGCAAATCGTAGTGCGTAGCCATCTTGGTAGCCTACCTCCGGTTACTCCAAATATGGACAAAGAGGTGGAGCGAGGGCGGAGCTGAGGCGGGTCGAATGAACGCTATTGGCTGAAAAATGGCACTGAAAAATATGTCTATGATTCAGCTGTACAACAGTAGATGAAAAAGAAGCGGTTGAAAGCATTGCAAAACAGAAAATACAGATGTACATAAAGGCGCTCTGTTGTCATCTGCAGCTGGAACACAAGGTCTCCAGCACGGAGGAAGAGTTTGAGACGGACTGACTCCTGTGTCAGAGTGAGCAGCTTCTTGCTTCCATCTAACAGCACGTGTTTCTCTCTCAAAGCCATCAGGTTTATTTCAGGTTTTTATTTTCCATTCTAACCCCACCATCACACTCTGCCTTTACAGAAAACTTGATCCGGTCGGAGTCAAACACAAACTCTTACAGACTCCACGACACACAGCGGGGCTCCCTCCTGCCTTCCATTGTAACCCCCTCCATCACATTCTGCCTTTACAGAAAACAGTGCCAAGATGCAGAACGCAACCAGGGCTCTGTTTAGGATATTCCTGGTCGTGAGCAATGAAATGCTCAAAAAGCCAAAGGAAGCGGAAGTGGAAAGAGAGAGAGAAAGGGAGCGAGAAGGCCAAGATGAAACAGCAGCGAACTGGATCACTACTTTCCAGCACTTCCGAGCAGAGTGGGGACAGGCACAGGTAAGGAAATGACCTCTCCTTAACAATTCCACTGGGCATTCCCAGAGAGAAGTCTACTACTGCTACTGCTACTTAGAACTGAGTCTTTTGTTTTTTAATCTTCATAGAAAATACTAAATAATAAAACCAAAACAAAACTTGTTTGACATCAAAAAAAAGAAAGAAAAAACAAGTCAGGCTTCAATCCTTGAAAAAATTGCTTGCAGACTTCACAAAAATGTAACAAAGAGCCAGACCATTATAGATACTCTGACACCACTGACTCTAATCTGAAAAACTAAGCTTTTGATGAAGATGAAGAGAAAGTCTTTTTCAACTCCCCCAGACAGCAGTAGAATATCTTCCTGCTAAATGCCAATTTTGGGGAACAGAAAAATGAAAAAATTAAAAAAATTAAAAACAAAAAAAAACATCATACATGCCAGAGTCTCTTCTTCTTTCCGTTCTGG
>JBBMOC010001607.1:0-5000 GCA_037975185.1 Centropyge bicolor | reverse complement strand
TTATAAACACTCATAAATGATCATAATGCTTTATAGCAATAATCATAACACACTATAAAGCATTTTATCATCACTTATAAGGTCAGGTATTATAATACATTATAACTGTTGGCAACTCACTGACAATTCCCACATAGATAATGCATTATACATATATTTATGATATGATTATAAACGTGTATAACTATCATTATAAACACTCATAAATCATCATAAGGCTTTATAACAATGAACATAACACATTATAGAGCATTTTATAATGGATTATAAGGCCAAGTATTATAATACTTCATGATTGCTGGTCCATTGCTAACTGATTTTTGTTGCAAGGATCAAAAGGTATTATAATTATCATAGTTGTCATATATTAAAACTCTTTATAATGCATTATAATCACTCTTTAAAATCACATTTATAATGCGTTATAGAGCTAGGCGTCAAATAAAGTGTTACCAAAGTTGCAAACATGCCTGTGTTCTCGGCCTCGTGGAGTCGTTCTGGGGGTCCTGGGGGCTTGGTTCTGGTCAATATGACGGAGTATTGACCACTGGGGGCAGCGAACAGTTGGAGCAGCTCCTTCAGAAATCCAACAGAACGACTGGTTCAGTCTCTGCAGAGCAGCAGGACAGTTCCCAGGCTGAGAGGATCCAGATGTTTTAATAAGGATTAAAGAAGACAGTGATACTGAACTCATTGAATGACCTTTTAAACAGTACATATAATTTACCAGCTTTTCTTTCTGCTGATCTGAGGTGTCAGTGAACAGGTGACTGCTTTGGTAAAAAATGACTGCATTGCTTTTGTAGTTTGTGTGTGAACAATAGATGCATTTACATTGAGAACGTGCTCAGGTTCAGTTTTCGGCTGATCGGATTTTTTCCCTCTGTGGACTCTTGCCTGCTCCCTCAATGTCAAAACAACGAGATCTTACACTGGATTGTATAGATGTTCATATGTCACCTCCACGTCCTGGTTAAAATGGTCAAAGCAGAGAAGAAGAATTATATGAGTGAGAAGCTGAAGCTCCCACTGTGACCCAGCAGGGAGCTGCTCCGAGAAGCAAACATATACTGTATGTTATGTAACTGCTACTTTACAGCCTGAAGGCCCAGCACCAGCGGAACAGTTCGGCCTCCTTTCCTCCGCTATATAAAGTTACATAAAGCTGGATGGCAGCGAATCAAGTGGTTTTTGGCTGGATGTGACTTCCAAGTTATGTGGGCTAATAACAAGCTGTACGTATCTGCAGGAGTGTCATGTGACCCCAGTTTGACTGTGTCAGTGGAGTCAGGTGGCGTTCAGGGAATGTTGGTTTTTTAGCAGCACAGATTCTTCAGTGTTCTGGAATTTTCAGTACATTTTATCTGGTCATGTGTCCTGAACTGCTTCTGTGCATCTTAAAGGTAAAATTGTTGTCAGCAGAGTTTCAAATTTTCTAATGAGCTAAATTTACTGTTTCTACTTCTGTACCCGTCATGTATCTGGCAGTGGGTCTGACAGGTTTTTCCACATCTCTGTTTAACTCTGAACGGCATCCTGAGACATGCGTAGCTGCACTAACAGTATGTTCACACACCAGTAATAGACTCACAGGACGACCAAAGTCCTCGCAGCCAAAATCCACAGCCAGCTCTTCTCCGGCATGTAACGTTACATAAGATGGTCTCTGCTCCTGCATCTGATCTGCTGCTGTGGCTCTGTGCTTGATAACAGTGTCACAGTATCTGGGTGGGGAGTTTGTCAGGCAGATAGTGTGAAGCAACAGCCGGAGATCCCGTGGAGCAGCAGGAGGCCTGATCCGAGGCCGAGCGGGGTCACAGTCAGGGTCTGCAGAGGCCGGAGCCCAGAGACTCTGGAGACTCTGAGGGTGAAGTTCGATGACTTCACAGCTGTTGAATCGATTACCGTGAAATTTTGTTCAACTTACTAGAGGTGGGCGGATCGATCCAAATATCGATAGTATCGATACCAAGTTGGTATCGGCGCACTTTGCTCCCCCCCCCTTGTGCTCTGATGTTGTAGCGTCATGTAGCTCAGCGGCGGGAGGCCACTCAGCTCTCTCTCTCTCTCTCTCTCTCTCTCTCTCTCTCTCTCTCTCGCTCACACACACACACACACACACTGAAGCAGAAATTTTTTATAACATTTGTTGTGGTGTGATAGTTTTGTACACTTTTTTAATTGAGAAAAATCCAGAAAAGAAGTGCACTGAAGGGGGGAAATTAAATTTTATATTTGTACTGTAGTTTCTCAACACTCTACCTCTAAAAAGATTTTAATTTGCTCTCATATAATAATTTTTTTCACTTTGTTTTTTTAAGAAAAAAATGCACACATAACAATGTTTGGGGGAATTTTTTTACTTACTGCTCTATTGCTTCTGTTTTTGATGATAAAGTATTTTGCAATCGCCTTTAAACTTTGTCCAAATTCTGTCCTTGGTTTTAACAAAATAATCCCAAGGAAAAACCACAAAACAACCTTAAATATCAAAAGTATCGGTATTGGTATTGGTATCGGCGATACTGGCCCTGTATTTACTTGGTATCGGATCGATACCAAATCTTGCCGTATCGCACACCTCTACAACTTAATGTAATAACATTTTACATGTTGTCTCACACCATCATGGAGATAAATTTAATTTGTTCAGGTTTGATTTTTGATTTTAGCTTCAGCAGCTCTTTGTGTTTTGTGCTAATTGGCACTTTTTAACATGTTAAAGTCAGGTGGTCAACAAGGACGTATTTTATGGAACAACATGGAAACAAGCATCACAGACCTTTTCATCTCAGAGTCAGTCCTTTTGCTTGTCGGCCCTTTAAATGGAGCTATATAGTAAATTAATACTTTTTCTGTTTTTGAAAACATGAGCGATATTTTTCAGTGTTTGTTTGTGTAGGAGCCAGTTTGCCCACCTTCCATGAAGACAGAAAACCAACGGCATCATTTGTGCAAACACTTGTAAACCACCTCTAACAGTCATGTGAGTAAGGCCCGCCTCCTCCACAGAACACCAGCGCCGCTAATTCTTCTAAAGGGTGCACTTGTTTACGTTCGGCGGCGCAGACGGAAATAGTGTCGCCTGGTTGCGTCGCCACAAAAAGGCCGCCGGGGGGAGGCTGTGTCGGATGTTTGGGCTGAACTGAAACCACGAGTCACATCCCATCATCCAGCAGCAGTAAACATTGGGCTCTTTCAAGCCGCCGCTCCTCCCCCCGGCCGGCGGGTGGAAGCGGGCTCGGTGATTGGCGGTGCGTGGTCGGGGGCCTCGCCGCGCCGTCCTCCAGCTGATCTGAGGTTTGGTGTTGAAATTAGCTGCAGTTGAACATGAGTGGAGCAGCAGGATGATTACTGAGCTCTGGGATTGTTTTACACGGGGAAGAATCCAGCTCACTGGCCCCGCGCTCACGTCCACATCTGTGTTCCGGGAAACCAGGATCGCAGTGAGGGCGAGTTCACCCGGGCCTCGGTTGCTGGTTCTCAGCCCAGCGAGTCGGTGAAGTCGAGCTCACTCGGATTTATGAGGCACATAAAAACTGCCCTGTCGGACCAATTAGTCAGCTTGGTTGGAGCGACCTGTTGTATAATGTGCTGTGTGGCGTTATGCAAGGTGAGCTGGCAGGTGATCAGCGGCGAGGCTTCGCGGCGACGCGGCCGTGTGTCTGGACTCATCCGAGGGCGGCGCCTGTTGTTCACAGCCTTTGTTTTTAACCCAGTGAGACGGCGAAGGCGCTGATTCTTCAGGTTTGACTCTGAGGCCTGGTGGATCTGATTTATAGATTTGTCTCATTGGACAAATGGTTTCTGTGATGTCACGGTTTCTTTAATACGATAAAACGATATTTTCGAGCTGCTTGTGTGATTGTTTTGGACGTCGCAGTTTGAACAATGATGATTCTTGTCGTTATGGCGCCGTAAAACAAAAAAAGCCACAGAACTTTGCTTTTACCAAACGGCGGCTGATAATGGCGGGCACGGCGGCTGCAGGCTGCGGTCGCCGTTTATGATCCTCTCATACTGGCACAGGGAGAAAAGCCTGCGAGTAATGGGAGTGTAATTTTCCTGCTGCTGAGAGATGGAGCTTTAAAAGCCTCCCAGAAACTCTTGAGAGCTCTTCACCGCTCTCATTGTCCGTCCGCTGCCTTTCATCTGCAGGCCCTGATCTTTGTCTCTCAGGCTCTGACAGAGGCCTTAAACCCCGGAGGTGAACTGCACCTCGAGAGATGCATTAGTTTTCCTCAGGAGAAGCTAAAAATATGAGTTGAAATGACTTAAAATCACAGATTTCCCTACAGACGAGGCTGCTCTTCATCTCTGCTTTAGAAGAATTTTTGATTAATCCTCACGTCATTAAAAGCTTGGATTCCAGTCACAGCTGCTTTTTTTTTAATGACTAAGGAATTCAGTTTTATAATTTCATCTGTTTAATAGAACTTATCCTTTGCCTGCGTCTCTCTGGTCACACAATCCAACATTCACTTCATTCACTCTGTCCCTGTGTGTTTCTGAACTACTTCCTGTTCCTGACTCGTGCTCAGCTCGTTTCACACCAGCACACAGTGTCTCATTTTGCAGTGGAACTGGCCGACTCTCAGGGATTGGACGGTTCACACGAGTGTACTTTTGACTTGGTCCAGAAAATCTCCCCGTGCTGTGATTCTGTGTGAAGGCTTTGGAGTGAGGATGAAGCAGAATTAACAAACGCTCCTCGTGGAGTTTCCCTCTTTTCCTCTTGTCTGCTTCAAACTGTGTGTGTCTGCTGGCTTCACTCGTCCCTGCGCTCTGTCTTCCAGGTGTGCGGCGGGGGCCATGCTCAGGTAGCAGCAGGTCGAGATGTCTGATGAAGAGGAGGAGCGGCTGAGCGGGAGGAAGGAGGAGAGAGAGATCTGCTACGTGACGGACGAAGACGAAGACAACGACGGAGACGATGAAGACGAGGGGATGCCTGGTGAGCAAGCGGCAACCTCCGGCGCTGAAAAATGAAGCCAATGCAGAAG
>JBBMOC010001606.1:7500-10995 GCA_037975185.1 Centropyge bicolor | reverse complement strand
AGGAAGCTGCAGGTGAACGCGTCAGATCACACTCCGGCTTCTCCTCCACCTCTAAATGATCAGGCTGCGTCACATGATCACAACCAGGAAACGCCAAAGCTAAATAAAAGCGCAGAATTGTCGACGTCTGTTCGAACTTTAACTGTCGTCTTTATACATCAACAACAGAACAGAGGAGAATGAAGCAGAGAGCAGTGGAGCCGAGGAGGATGTGGACAGGCAGTCATGTTTATTCATGCAGCCGTGCGCCGCAGACCTGCAAGGTGACTGGCTGTCACACACACACACACACACACACACACACACACACACACACACACACACACAAATGTATGCAGGTGCAGGAAAAGACAAACACTCACACATCTGGCCTGTCTATCACCTTGGATCAGGGAGATGGAGGCGTGTGTGTGTGTGTGTGTGTGTGTGTGTGTGTGTGTGTGTGCATGATAGAAAGTAAACAACAAAAGCAGCTTATTCAGTCGGAGAACTGCAGCTACATGTACTACTGTTACTAGTTCTACTCCTGCTTCACTCTCACTAATACAGCCCTCTCTCTCTCTCTCTCTCTGTCTCTCCCTCTCTCTCTCTCTGTCTCTCTCTCTCTCTGTCTCTCTCTCTGTCTCTCTCTCTCTCTCTCTCTCTGTCTCTCTCTCTGTNCTTGGATCAGGGAGATGGAGGCGTGTGTGTGTGTGTGTGTGTGTGTGTGTGTGTGTGTGTGCATGATAGAAAGTAAACAACAAAAGCAGCTTATTCAGTCGGAGAACTGCAGCTACATGTACTACTGTTACTAGTTCTACTCCTGCTTCACTCTCACTAATACAGCCCTCTCTCTCTCTCTCTGTCTCTCTCTCTCTCTCTGTCTCTCTCTCTCTCTCTCTCTGTCTCTCTCTCTCTCTGTCTCTCTCTCTCTCTCTCTGTCTCTCTCTCTCTCTCTCTCTGTCTGTCTCTCTCTCTCTCTCTCTCCCCGTCTCTCTCTCTGTCTGTCTGTCTCTCCCCCTGTCTCTCTCTCTGACATGAGACAGTCTGTCATCACATCACAAGTTACTGGAAGTTGATGAGAAATAATTTTAGCTGTGAAAATAAAACAGTTTTGTAAAAAGAATTTTTTTTTTATTAATCTCCAATTTTAGTTTGAGCTTCAGTTTCTCTGGTTTATATAATTTTGTATTTATTTTAAATTGACTATCTTTGGGTTCGATCGCACTGGAGACTTAAGACACTTTATTTATTTTGAAATTTTATAAACTAAATTATTAATTGGTTTGTATAAACATAATCAGCAGATGAACTGATGAGAATAATTTAGCTCAAATTATTATTTCATCTTAACTGTTTCTCCAGCTTCTATAGCGTGTGTGTGTGTGTGTATGTGTGTGTGTGTGTGTGTGTGTGTGTGATGGAGACAGAGATCTTGTTAATATTTCACACTAACCTTACAGGCATGTGTGAGTTTATTAATTATGGCTGAAATGTGAAGCAAAGACGCTCATGAATAACAGCAGCCGCTGCCGCCTGTCAATCAGACGGCTGCAACCACCAACAGCTGGATCACACACACACACACACACACACACACACACACACACGTCCACTGCTGTGACTGATTCAGATTTAGCATCACGTGTATTTGTTCTTTTGATTTTTTTACTAAACAGCTAAATAACCAAATATTAAATAATTAAATATTGAAGGTCAAAGTTCATTCATGTCTTTGGAAACTGCACTTTAATATTTAATTTAATTTAATACATTTTGGCTTGACTGACTCGTCTCTGGTCTTTATTTCTTTATTGTCTGGTGTCCAAATAAAACACCACTGTAAACAAAGTACAGACACGATATTTATTAAAGTGCAAGAACAAAGAAAAAAAAATCAATAAATAATTTCCTTTTATTAACGTTTTAATAGAATTAATGATACTGTTAACAGTAACATGTGATATCACTGCAAACACTCGTACTGCTGCTCCGACCGTCATTACTGCGACACACACACACACATCTGCCTGTGTGTGTGTGTTCACATGCAAATTACACAGAGTCTTAAAAAGCAGCTTCATTGCTTCTCTCAGAGCCGTAAATGCTTCAGGCTTCAGAATCACACAGACCGACTCCAACTTAATGTGCTTTGATCTTTTTTTCTTCAAAAGCACCGAATTACAAATTCTATCTGTCTCTCTCTCTGCACATCTGTCTGTCTGTCTCTACATCTGTCTGTCTCTCTGCACACCTGTCTGTCTGTCTCTCTGCACAGCTGTCTCTCTCTCTGCACACCTGTCTGTCTTCACACGTGTCTGTCTGTCTGCACATCTGTCTGTCTCTACACCTGTCTGTCTCTCTCTGCACACCTGTCTGTCTGTCTCTACATCTGTCTGTCTCTACATCTGTCTGTCTCTCTGCACAGCTGTCTCTCTCTCTGCACACCTGTCTGTCTGTCTCTACATCTGTCTCTCTCTCTGCACATCTGTCTGTCTTCACACGTGTCTGTCTGTCTGCACACCTGTCTGTCTTCGCACGTGTCTGTCTGTCTTCACACCTGTCTCTCTGCACACCTGTCTGTCTGTCTCTACATCTGTCTGTCTCTCTGCACACCTGTCTGTCTTCACACGTGTCTGTCTCTCTACACACCTGTCTGTCTCTACACCTGTCTGTCTTCACACCTGTCTGTCTTCACACGTGTGTGTCTGTCTGCACACCTGTCTGTCTCTCTGCACACCTGTCTGTCTCTCTCAGGACAGACAGGATATTGACAGTAAATACATCAATATTTAACCCTGAATTGTTCTTGTTGTTCTGTTTGTCTTCTCAACAATGAAACAAACAAACAAACAACTGGCTCAGATCAGAGATCAGACACCAGGTTCGTGAATAAATAATACTAATTAAAACTCTACAGTTTCTGGACAAACAGGCTGAATTATTGAGAATATTTTTCTCCATCGTCTCATTCAATTTACTTTAACTTCAAATCAGGAAACATTGAGCGAACAGATGTTCACTGTTGGTATCAACACATCTCCACTGCCAACTTTCAAATGAAGAACAACGTGAAACAACGACCACAAGATGCAAAACAAGAAAGGTTCCATTTTCACTTCGAGCAGCAGAAGAAAAGGTGCAGAGAAACTTCAGACCCTCGTCTGAGTCTCATTTTCAGGAATCACAGAAACAGCTCCAGTTGATGTTAAACGAAAAAACACGGCGTCCTCTCATTTGCAAAACGAAGCAGTACAAATACATTTTAATGTGGTAAAAGTACAAAACAAGTTGTGATTTAGATTCAGCTCTTCTCACCTGCAGCAGAATTTCAAACAGGCTGAAGGATCCGCAAGGATCAGCCTGACATCACATTGACATCAGACTGACATCACATCGACATCAGCCTGACATCACAGTGACATCAGGCAGGCGTTCGCTAAGCGAAGCCGAATTCAGGTTCTGATTCCGCCGTGACTCCGAGCGGAGCGAGTCCTGCGAGGCCTCGTCCGCCTC
>JBBMOC010001605.1:0-10997 GCA_037975185.1 Centropyge bicolor | reverse complement strand
CCTCTCTGACCTGTCTCACCTCTCTGACCTGTCTCCCTCTCTGACCTCACAGACCCGTCGCTTCACATCAGCTCCCGGCTTCCAAACCACAGACTTGGTCCAGATCCAGCAGGAGTCCGGAGTCGAAGCAGTGAAACCAGAGCATCTCCTGCTCTGTGTGTGTGTGTGTGTGTGTGAAACCACCTGATCTCCATACTGTGATAAATGACCTGGGAGTTCCTGTGTTTCTCTGCGGACTCCTGGCAGATGCAGCGGCTCGTCGTTCGGTGGATTAGCTGCTTGACCACACACTTAAGGAGGAATCCCCGTGTTGTGATTGGCTAATGACGTGGAGATAAGCTGGTGTGGAGGCTGTGAAACCGCAGCTGGCTCCGAGCCGGCGCTCGAACAGCCGGAGAGGCTGACTGTGCTGAAGGGAAAGAGCCTTTTGTTCAGGCTCAGTTCAGACTGAGAGAGTTCAGAAAGAGCAAAGTTGATCCTGCAGAAGAGCTTCAAATCAAACATGTGGAGATCAAATGGAATCACACACACAATGAATTTCTGAGATTTATACACTTTGAAGAAAACGTCATGTTTGAATCTGAAGCTTTGAAAACTGGTTCGATCCCGTCTCTGGTCCGACCAGAACTTTTCACAGTTCACAGTCGAGTCAGTGAAGACGAAGCTTGAATCAACAAACACCTCAGAGCTTTTCATTCCCTTTATTGGTGACTGAGCCTCCAACATCACAGACAGATCGTCAGTTTATGGAATCATCATTATAATCATACAAACAGGAAGTCACAGTCCTCAGAACATCGGAACCGCTGGAGACGTGGAGGAAAAGCTCAGGACAGAAGTTAGAGCACGACTCATCCAACCGAGCCGGAGGTCAGTCTGAGCGACGATGATGTCACCTCCTGTTACATCACAGGACTCTAACAACATCAGAAAATTATGATTTATTCATGTTTATTTAGAAAAAAAGAAAACCAACAATAAACAGGGATGAGCAGCTGTGCAACCAGCTCCAGCTCAGACTGTTTGATTTCTTCATCAGCAGCTCTTTGGGGATTTTTCCTTCACTTACAAACCAACTTTTCTCAAAACCAGAGACTCTGTTTCCTGTGAAACCTGCTGAGACGACAGGAAGCTTCCTCCTGAACCAGACGAACGTTACAATACTTCAGACATGTTGACATGCAGGAACCCGTGAGCCTGAGAACCTCGGATCTCAGCAGGAAGAATCAAACCTGTCTTTCCCTCCTGCTCTTGAAGAATCTGAGGAACAATGATCCTGTTTGTTCAGTGAAATTAGAAGCTGTGTGACGATGACAGACCAGTTTCTGTCCGGCTGTGATTGATGAGATGAATGATTTAAGCAGCGGTGACACCAAGGGAAGCTCGGCTCGACGTGTCCGACTCAGAGCGCTCTGGGGCCCAGAGGAGGAAACAGGAAGGAGCTCCCCCGGCCTCTGGTTGAACCCCGGCCGGGGACCGAGCTGTCGAGGCCTCCGGCTCTTCTTTCACGTCTCTGGGGTTCGGTTTCTGAGAGCGAACATATTCTACATACATTCCTCTGCCTCTCGGGCAAAAGAACAGAGAAACACAAGTCTGACAGTCGGGACGACGTGAACTTTACTACACAGGCTGCTTTGGAGTCGAGCGCCACCGAGGACGACGAGAGTCAGTTCAGCCAACGGTTGAGGAGTCAACGTCCTCAGATCCAGAGTCTGAACCGGAGAGGTTTCTGTGAGTCCACCTCAGTGCAGACGATTATCAGGTTAAACAGACGTTAAACTAAATGAAACAGAGGCTGAGCTCAGCTGCACATCCAGAAAATAAATAAAAGCCCAGGACACAGGGAACAGGTTTCACCAAAAGCTGACAACAAAACTCAAGAATCAGGAAACACGTTCAGCAACAACAGACGAGTCAAACAAAAAGGAAACAAGTTCGTGTATGTTCTTCTTTACAAACAAAAAACGCATCGTCTCTGAAAAAAGAAACAGAAAACAAAAGTGTAAAAACGTTGTATTCCACCATGAAATCATGTAAATTGAGACAAATTATTAATTAGTTCTCCTTTAATGCAGCAACAAGGTAAAATCTGAGGATGAATTTAATCAATGAACCAAGTGTTTGATGATCGATCGTCATGCAGACGAGTGTTAAAGAGCTGCAAATGAGCTGTTATCAATTATCATAAACACTTTCTTTCACAGAAATAAACAGTTTCTGAAACGCCACATTACATCTGAGTCGTATCTGAACGTCATCAGGTTTTTATGTTGATGATAATAATATTAACTAAACTTTAATTAGCTTTCATTGGTTTGATGGTTTCTGGAAAGAACTACATGATGTGATCGTTATAAAGGTGAAACATCTGAAATCTAAACCTCTTTGCTGACGACTCAGTGTTGTGTGTGGACTGAACTGTCTCTGCTGCTGAAACTGCACGTCCACACGGGAACCTCATCGTTTCTGAATTCGTCTTTTCTGCCTTCAGATCTTTGGATAAGGATCATCTAGAAACAGGACCCTGAGCGCAGTCGTGCTTCAGGACGTGTTGACAGACTGAAACAGTTCACAGCAAATATTCACTTTGACTTTGAGTGAATCTTTGTCTGATTTGGACAAATACAGCTGATTTCTGGTAAATGATGAAACAGAGCTTCGGTCGAGCTCGTTGCTTCGGCTGCTCACAGACTGAGTGCCATTAAAGGGTCAGTCCGGCCAAAGCACATAATCAAAACCAGGTTGTTTTTTATCAATCAAACTGAGTTTTTCCTGTGCTGAGGTTTCCACATGTCACCACTCCAGCACAGTCAACATGAACAGAATTTCACTTGTGGGACGAAGAAGAACCTTTTTCCACAAACATTGTTCTTTCTCAGGACGAGCCGCAGACCTCGCTGTCCACAGATTCCACGGGGTGAACGTGTCCATGGAGAGGACACCGGGACCTGACTCTGTCTCTGGAAAGACGCCCTGCTGCTCTTCAAATGTCCTGTTTGGATCATTGAAGAACCACAAGTGAATTTCTCTTCACCTCCCGATGTGGGAGCTGAGTTCAACCCAAACTATGTGCACCGCACGGAAAAACACATTTTTCAGTAATTTGGCTAAACTGAGCATTTAGGTGATAATCGCATCGTCCTGGCAGCCGACTCTTCGCTGTCATAAAAACAAAGCTATCATCAGCTGTCGAATGAGAAATATAGAATGTGAAGCAGTGAGGCGGCTCCCATGAATCTCAGCCTGCGCGCTGGCTAACCTTTGGCTGACGTGTGCAGCCTGGTTTCTATCATCGACCCTCAAACCACCGACCGTCAGCTCGCCGTTTGATCGGCCATGTGGAGAGAGAGTCCCACTTTTTGTCAACTGTCTGTGGGGAAATGTTACCTTTAAAAAGTGCATTTGGTTGCATCATGACTTCAAATCTAACAAACTATTTGATGAGTGTCAAAGCCTGGTTTTCAAGGGGAAGGTGAGAGATAAGAGTTTGACTTTGCTCAGCTGATCTGTGGCTTTCAGGTGGAAGACGAACTCTTCTGATCGGAGTCCTCTGATTGACGACCTGTGTTTCTGCCTGAGGTGAAGGACTGAGCCTCCACAGCCGGGCAGTCAGGAGGGTTTGGGTTTGGATGTTCAGTCGCAGTGACCCTCACGAGACCCCGCGATGCCTCGAACAAATGCAACCATCTGGACACATTATACCAATATAGAATAAGGCACATAGAATAGATAGACCATCAATATTTACACAGGACACACACACACACACACGGCCAGTTTAAACAAACATCACAGTATTAAAGACACATAACAGCCGACTGTTTGTCCACCAGAACTTTCCTCCTCTTCTCCACCTCGTCTTCATCTTTTCCCCCGTCTGCCTTTCATTTCCTCTCGCTTCAGTCAGGTCGGCGGATTCCGTCCTTCGAGAGGATACAGTAGAATCGCATCAACGTTCTCCGGCCTTCAGAGCAGAACGCGCGACGTGGATCCAGGTAACACGGCCTCTGGGTTTGGACAGTGTGAAGTTCACAGGAGCCTTTGGGACATTTGCATGAAAAGTGCATTTAGATGGTGGCTCTGGTTTAAAGTAAGGAGCTGCTGCACGAACAAAAACTGCCCATTAGTCCTTTGTCACACAAACCGAGCAGCTCTTCATGAAGTCTGATGACTGGAGACAGAATCAGGAGTTTTTGCAGTCCAATGAAAATTACAGTGAAAAGGTCTGCAACAGCCACAGTGCTCATGAGGCGACATTAGATCAAGGCTCCACGGTGGGAAGGATCCAGGCCGGACAGGAGAGAGACAGTGGTGAGAAAGTGAGTGTTCTACAGCTTCGGTTCTAGAAGAACATCAGGGACCTTGAGAAGCCTGGAAGGATAGAAGATGTGGGAGGGGCTTCTGGGAATCTAAAGCCCTCCCATGTGGCAGAAGCTGAAGAATTCTAGGTTCCACTGCTGGCCTTCATATGGGCGTCAGGATGACCTCACAGAAACACAGGCGGAGGCTCCTGAAGGCCCCACCCAGAGCACGGGGACAGTCCTAGAACCTGGTGCTGTGGGCGAAGCTGTCGGACAGGATGATGTTCTTGTAGAAGTTGTCGGAGCGCGTGGAGCAGTAATCCTTCACCTTGTCGATCATCTGGCTGACAGGCAGGATGGAGGAGGACGAGGAGGAGGAGGAGGAGTTAGGCTGCACCTCCGAGGACGACGGGGATGAGGAGACGCTCTTGGGGCTGGTCTGGTTGGAGTAACATTTATCTGCAGCGCAAGAAAGGACAGAGACAGACAAGGATTAAGATTGGATTATGCAATAATGACTGAATTGTTCACAGGAAGAATCATTCATTGAATTTCATACAGACGACTCTTGGGTGTGAAGTTGTGCTCAGAACATCCAGACACACAGACGTTAACTTTCAGACAGACAGAGGGAGGTGGAGAACGTCTCAGAGGGACGAGGACAGGACGATGAGAATCACACCACAGTTCAACAGACACTTCAACACAACAGGTATCACCACAGAACATCGACCCAGAGGAGCTCCAACCACCAACCATCCACCACCAACCAACCACCAACCATCCACCACCAACCAGCCACCAACCATCCACCACCAACCAGCCACCAACCATCCACCACCAACCAACCACCAACCATCCACCAACCATCCCCCAACCATCCACCAACCAACCACCAACCATCCACCAACCATCCACCAACCATCCACCACCAACCAACCACCAACCATCCACCAACCATCCACCACCAACCAACCACCAACCATCCACCAACCAGCCACCAACCATCCACCACCAACCAACCACCAACCAGCCACCAACCATCCACCAACCATACCCCAACCAACCATCCACCAACATCCACCAACCATCCCCCAACCTACCATCCACCAACAATCCACCAACCTACCATCCACCAACCAGCCACCTACCATCCACCAACCATCCACCAACCATCCACCAACCAGTCACCAACCATCCATCCACCATCCATCCACCAACCATCCACCACCAACCAACCACCAACCATCCACCAACCATCCACCAACCAGCAACCAACCATCCACCAACCATACCCCAACCAACCATCCACCAACATCCACCAACCATCCCCCAACCTACCATCCACCAACCAACCACCATCCAACAACCATCCACCAACCAGCCACCTACCATCCACCAACCATCCACCAACAATCCACCAACCATCCACCACCAACCAACCACCTACCATCCACCAACCAACCATCCACCATCCAACCACCAAGCATCCACCAACCAACCACCACCCATCCACCATCCAACCACCAACCATCCAACCCGGATGGAAACACGGCAGGAAGGGAAACAGTAAAGACCAACAGATGAAGATGACCAACAGAGAGTCATAACCAATGAGATAAAGCTGAGGACGAGGCAGACCGAGCCGACTTCTCCTCAAGGATTAAAGTCTGATGAATGATTTCAGATTTCCTGGAAAGAAATCAGTCAAGAGGAGAAAACTGCTGTTTCTCAGATGTGGAATGGAAAAAACAGACTGAAGGAAAAATGATCAATGGTAGCAACAAAACTTCCTCTGAACAAGAAGAAATGAATCAAAAATATCTGTGACATTAATGACACATTAATGTAAAACTGAAGCTCTGAGCTGAAACTCTTCACATCAGTCATCCTGTTTATTTCCATCAAACATCGGCCAGTGAAACTGAACATAAACATTCAAACTATACGAAGCAGTTTGATTGAAGTGCGACTGTTTTTAACTTGTAAAACGTCTCCTTCTGTTTCCTGCCTCGACCTCTTAACTTCAGACGGACACTAAAACTTTTCCAATGTGAAGTCGTGATTCATGGTTTCATTTCATATTGAGCCAAACACTGACAGACTCCTCAGCATCAGCTCGTCTGGCCGCAGCAGGAACAAAGAGAATTTATCTTCTTAGAGGTTTCACACGATAACGAGCCAAGAAAGAACGACTCTGCCTTTTTCCACGAGCAGAGTCGGACGAAAGCTTCAACAGAGGCGACGGCAGAGAGGAAACGAAGACGAACATATTCAATGCTTAAATATCAGGGATTAATTATTGATACATTTATTTGCATAATTCTATATAAAGATCGCAATGTATTTGACTCTTGTTCACTGTCACTCTAACACATCGTCAGGTTAAAGGTGATTTGTTCTGAATGACTGAAAATACAGACAGGAAGTTACTCATTACCTCGAACTTATTTAAAAAGTAATCACATTACTTTTTGACAGTAAATTGTTCAACTCATTCTGCATCTTCTTCAATTCTTCAACAACGATAAATAAAAGTCTCTGTGATTCAGAATCAGTCAGGTTTAATCAGCCAACAGTGACAGGAATCAGATACATCATCACTTTGCTTTCTGTTACTCAGATGTGTCTTTATATAACATCAACATAACTCCGTGTGACACTCGCAGAGTTATGGTGAAACCAGCAGCCGCCTGAGGATTTACTGACCCTGAACACGGAGCGACCGAGCTCCTGGACCGAGCTGGACTGAATCAGCACCACTCACACACCCTCCGACTCTGAGCCAGTCAATCAACGACCCTGACTCTGAGCCTGTCAATCAACGACCTCTGACTCTGAGCCTGTCAATCAACGACCCTGACTCTGAGCCTGTCAATCAACGACCTCCGACTGAGCCTGTCAATCAACGACCTCTGACTCTGAGCCAGTCAATCAACGACCCTGACTCTGAGCCTGTCAATCAACGACCTCTGACTCTGAGCCTGTCAATCAACGACCCTGACTCTGAGCCTTTCAATTAACGACCTCTGACTCTGAGCCTTCCAATCAACGACCCTGACTCTGAGCCTGTCAATCAACGACCTCCGACTCTGAGCCTGTCAATCAACAACCCTGACTCTGAGCCTGTCAATCAACGACCCTGACTCTGAGCCTGTCAATCAACGACCTCTGACCCTGAGCCTTTCAATCAACGACCCTGACTCTGAGCCTGTCAATCAATGACCCTGACTCTGAGCCTGTCAATCAATGACCCTGACTCTGAGCCTGTCAATCAACAACCTCCGACTCTGAGCCTGTCAATCAACGACCCTGACTCTGAGCCTGTCAATCAACGACCCTGACTCTGAGCCTGTCAATCAACGACCCTGAGCCTGTCAATCAACGACCTCCGACTCTGAGCCTGTCAATCAACGACCCTGACTCTGAGCCTGTCAATCAACGACCCTGACTTTGAGCCTGTCAATCAACGACCCTGACTCTGAGCCTTTCAATCAACGACCTCTGACTCTGAGCCTGTCAATCAACGACCCTGACTATGAGCCTGTCAATCAACGACCTTCGACTCTGAGCCTGTCAATCAACGACCCTGACTCTGAGCCTGTCAATCAACGACCCTGACTCTGAGCCTGTCAATAAACGACCCTGACTCTGAGCCTGTCAATCAACGACCCTGACTCTGAGCCTGTCAATCAATGACCCTGACTCTGAGCCTGTCAATCAACGACCTCCGACTCTGAGCCTGTCAATCAACGACCTCCGACTCTGAGCCTGTCAATCAACGACCTCCGACTCTGAGCCTGTCAATCAACGACCTCCGACTCTGAGCCTGTCAATCAACGACCTCCGACTCTGAGCCTGTCAATCAACGACCTCCGACTCTGAGCCTGTCAATCAACGACCTCCGACTCTGAGCCTGTCAATCAACGACCTCCGACTCTGAGCCTGTCAATCAACGACCTCCGACTCTGAGCCTGTCAATCAACGACCTCCGACTCTGAGCCTGTCAATCAACGACCTCCGACTCTGAGCCTGTCAATCAACGACCTCCGACTCTGAGCCTGTCAATCAACGACCTCCGACTCTGAGCCTGTCAATCAACGACCTCCGACTCTGAGCCTGTCAATCAACGACCTCCGACTCTGAGCCTGTCAATCAACGACCTCCGACTCTGAGCCTGTCAATCAACGACCTCCGACTCTGAGCCTGTCAATCAACGACCTCCGACTCTGAGCCTGTCAATCAACGACCTCCGACTCTGAGCCTGTCAATCAACGACCTCCGACTCTGAGCCTGTCAATCAACGACCTCCGACTCTGAGCCTGTCAATCAACGACCTCCGACTCTGAGCCTGTCAATCAACGACCTCCGACTCTGAGCCTGTCAATCAACGACCTCCGACTCTGAGCCTGTCAATCAACGACCTCAGACTCTGAGCCTGTCAATCAACGACCTCCGACTCTGAGCCTGTCAATCAATGACCTCCGACTCTGAGCCTGTCAATCAACGACCTCCGACTCTGAGCCTGTCAATCAACGACCTTTGAAGAAGGTTGAAAACCTTCTGATGCCTGTAAAGATGAATTCATGTTCATGTCGTCTGTAGATGTAGAGAATTAACGAACACCTGACCGACCAACTACAGAAGATCTGCAAGTCTTCAACGTCCTGGACGAGGCAAACACATTCTGACAAGTCGTGCTCGTAAATGAGCGAACAGGCTGCCAGCAGGATGAAAAGGCAGCGGGTGGTGTGTCATGCTTGGAAGCAGATGAAGTGTTACATCTGCAGTTTAAAGTCTGGACCATGTTCCTGCTGCTCTGAGCCGTGGGAGTGAATGATGTGGGAGCTGTGGAGGTTCCACAGGGCTCAGATCTGGGTGGAGAAGGTGGCCTGCTCGTCACGCCTCTCAGCTGCCTCGGGCTGACGCAGGACTCATCCATCATCATGCTCGGGCTCTGGCTGAGTCACCTGGCCGACTGACTGGTAACTGAGGAACAATGTGAGGAATGACAGGGAGGATCAGCCGCAGCCTGTTTGTTGGATCAAACATCAGGACTCTCCCCTGACGAGAAGAGGAGGATTCAAAGGTCAGTGAATGAGTCGTCGTGGCCTGGAAACTGACGTCTAAAGGCCGAGAGCAGCCTGAACTGATGGAGTCACATGAGGACAAACGTCGACCTGCCAAACGAGCTGACAGCAACAACATCAGACAAAGGCTGTTTCCAGGCGCTCGGGCTGAAAACAGAGCTGAAAACAATGATGTGTTGTTGCATAAAAGATGATCCAGGAGGCCAGAAAAAGATGCACGAGTCTGAAGGTGGGTCACAGATCTGCTGGTCATCACGCGGCCGCTCTCTCACTGAGGATCCGTGACGATCTGGACCGGACGGTGTCTCCAGCACAACACATGTCAACCAACCACAGATTCTCACACAGTCCATGGATTTTATCTTTTTATCTTCAAAGGGCAAAACTGAGTGTGAGGACGGAAACACTGAGAGTGATTAACTGCTGGATTAAAATAAATCTTTATCATTCGACAACTGTGAAAAAGACTTTCTGTTGAGAGAGAACATCATTTCACAGTGAAACCTCAAACAAATCTGTCGCTTCAATCTTCCACCATTATCAACAGCATCATGTTGATCTCTGGTTTCAGTCTCGTCTTCTCTCGTCCTTGTTGACAACATCTGTATGAAAAATGGATCCTCCACATGTTTGTTGCTGCTTCATGTTTTTCTCTTTCACGCCACAGTTCTCACAAACTGTTTGCACCAAACCTGTCAGTCTGAAACGTGTTGAGTGGGAAATGAAAGACCAGAAACAGATGAAGACTCGTCCATAAATCACAGACTCTTATGTCAGACCTCAACTTAAAACAGACAGTTCACAGTTGGTGTTCACATACAAACAAGAAGTAAGACACGAGGACTGTGGGAGGTCCAGACACTGAAGCACACAGCTCCGCCACCGCCACCGCCACATCCATGGCAGAGAGTCGCCACGACAACCACAGGAAGCTATGAGGAACATTAGCTTCAGCTTCTACGCTCAGGAGACGACACCTGCAAACACACTGCAGGCTGCGTTCAACACACAGACCGACACACCTGGATTATTGTTATTATTATTATTGTTCAGTTGTTGATTGATTTTTAGCAAAACTACATTTAACATCTAAAAAATCAGACACACTGGAAAAACACACGATTTCTTCAGTTCACCACTTCTGTTATTTCTTCCACCCACGCTGTGGCCTGCCTCTCACATTTACCTGAAGGGGCTCTGCTCAGACGTCAGCACACAGACTGTAGGAGCCAGAGGTCACCTGTTCTCAGTGGATACAGTGATGCTGAATAGACGAACACTTTATTCATCCCTGAGGCTAAATTTGCATGTTGCTTTTCAACCAACATGAACAACACGATGCAAAGAGTCGTTCAAAAACAAACGTCAAACACAAGCTCTAAAAGTAGAAAGTATGATCTTTGCATGAGCAAACGTTTAAGATGTGCCAACGGATAAAATGACGTCAATCATTTAAGAAGAGAAAAGATGGAACTGAGACCAACAGGACTCCAGATGGAGGTGATGTCTGTAACTGCAGGAAACGAACGGCTTCAACACCTGGAGAGAAAGAGATGGACCCAGGTGAGGGGAGACGGAAACAAGGAAGAACTGACAGGACCACAGA
>JBBMOC010001604.1:0-10998 GCA_037975185.1 Centropyge bicolor | reverse complement strand
GAGTCCAGGCTGAAGATGCAGCAGTTTACTACTGTCAGAGTTATCATGAAATCAACAGTCAGAATGTGTTCACACAGTGAAAAATGGTCATACAAAAACCTCCCTCAGTCAGACTGAACAGAAAGTGAAGTGAGTGCTGCAGCTGGAAGCTTCTGCAGAGACTGATACACTTCACTGAGGACACACACACACACATGCACACATAGTCTATAAACACACAATTTCACCAAGCAGATTGAACATTTCACCATTCTTGCTGAAACGACCAATGAACATTTGTTAAAAGAAGTTTCATGATAATAATTTATATTCCTGGAAATCAAATTCCTTTTTCCATCACCACTTCTCTCCATCCATTTGTATTCATTTCTGATCTCCAATTCTTCTCTGATTTTCCAGTGAATCAAAAGAATCACCTTGGGACACAGAAAAGTCTTGGTCACGACCTTTGACCTCAGCTTCACACTGAATCACACCAATTTCAACTGTTAAAGATGACATGAAGACACAGATCAGCATCAGAAACCTTCATGAACAAAACTTCAATGAAACATGTACATTCCTCAAATTACGCGAAATATAATTTTAATCTTATCAAATTATGTAAAGAAAAGCTGAAATCATATATAATTACATTTACATATATGACTTTAACTGCTTATATATAACATGTAAAAACAGATTTTCTCCTAAATGCAAAACAGAGAAACTATATAAAACATCTGTGCACTGTTGTGGATTTTAAAAAAGTATTTTTGGGACGTCTTCACCATGTTGGCAACTGAGGGAACTCCATCTGCTGAAGAAGATCATGTAATTCCATCAAAAGCTCCAGAACTGACACTTAATGGACCTTCTGCTCCATGTGCTGCGAGACTGACACAACTCAGCAGGACACACAGACACACACAATTACACACACACATTTCATCAGTTACGTTTCAACACGACACAGTTCACACATGTATGTATAATATAAATACACAGACAGCCGAGAGCCATGAAATATTCTCAACAAGGATTTCAATTGTTTCAATTACACATAATAAACAGTATATTTTTATTGTTGCTCATGGACAAAGTCTGACGTGTCTGACACATTTTGAATGATATCCCTCTAGATTTTTTTTTTCATCGAGAGACAAAAAAGCACTGGAAATTGTTGTCACCTCTTTTCAGGTTGAGGCTGAGTAGAGATTAAAAACCATTAGTGACAGTGAGAGGATAACATTGAAAGAATATCTCATCTGTGAGATCACTGAACAGCTGCTAATTCAGGAAACTGCAGTGAAACAGAGACACTGTCAGGTTGGACTGACAGAGCTATTAAATGTGGCATATGTGACACACACACACACACACACACTCTTTTAAATTATCTTTCAAATCATTCTGAGACACAGACACACACACACAAACATATTTATATACACAATATATATGTTTCACAATTGCCTTCCATGGTGACTCTAGCCTCTGTATCGTGTTCTCTCACAGACTTATGATTATTTTCCCTGCGACTCACTCTTGTGTTTTTTCAGCTTCTCGTGTGTGCCACTCTGCGGCATCCTGTTCCCAGATTTCTCCCCGTTTGCAGACGGTCCTCACGCCACCACCTACCAGCCATCCAGTCGGGCAGCCAGCCAGCCTCCAGCCACTGCAACCTGAGTTTTACTTCATTACGGACTTCGGGTTCGTACCTCTATTGCCAAGCTGTGAGACACAGCGCGCCAACTGAATACAGCGTAAGCCCTTTTCAACCAACCAGGTGACTCTCCCTGGCGTTGGGCGGGGATCGGAGCCAACTCTATAAGCCTGGCTCCTGACCACGCCCCCTTCCTCTTTGCTGTTTCAGCTGTCCGACTGACAACGCACGCAAGAGCCCTTTTGCTAGCTAGCTTGCACTATCTGGTAAGTTAGCATAAGAAAACAAAAAGAAAAGAAGGAAAATGGAAGCTACGGCTAAAACGTGCGGCACCTGCCACGCGTTCATGTCGCTGGCGGACGGCCATCAGCGGTGCATCACTTGCCTGGGCCGTCAGCATGCTGAGCTTGCTCTCCCCGACCCAAGCTACTGCGTGCACTGCAGGAAGCTGGGAGCAGAGGCACTAGCTCACCGGCTGCAGGTGGTGCGCCTTCGGGCCAGCAGCGGACTCCTCCATCGGCGCCGACGCGGTCTCTCCACCGGCTCCCCCAGCTCTCCGTCAGAGTTCTCCGTCGCCTCCTCCGCCCGCGGGCTTGGAATGCTTCTCAGAGGATTCGCCTCGGGAGGAGCACCAGCGCCTGGCGGAATTTCACTCGGCGCAGTGGCCGCAGCCAGCCAGCGACGAAGAGGAGGAAGAGGAGGAGAGGCCCTCCTCTCACAGGTTGGTGCTACAGCGGGAGCTACACCAGCTCGTAGCTAAGGCCGTGGCTAAGCTAGGAGTTAGCTGGCCCGACCCCGCACCTCCTCCACCCTCCATGCATTCTGGGGCATACTTCGTGGATGCGACCCCGCAACCCACGTCCTCCCGCCCCCTTCCCCTGCTGGAAGACGTGACTAAGGAGGTGAGGGCGTCTTGGGGAGCCCCCCATAAGACCCGCGCTCCCATCCAGCAGTTCGCGCCGTTTTCCACTCTGAGCTCGGATCCGGAACTCGGCTACGCGAACCTGCCGCCTCTGGAGGGCCCAGTGGCGGCCCACCTGTGCCCCTCCAGCTCCACCGCCAAGCCCCAGCTTCCCTCGAAGCCCTGCAGGGTGACTGCTGCTCTGGCGGAGAAAACGTACAGGTCTGCCGGTCAGTCTGCAGCACTGCTAAACACAATCTGCCTGCTGCAGGCTTACCAGGCTCACATGCTCCGCGACCTCGAGGGGAGAGCCTCACCGGAGGTCTACGTTGAGCTCCGAAAAGCTACGGACCTGTGCCTTCACTTGGCTAGGGGGGTCACGCAGAACCAGGGGCGGATGATGGGTTTCTCCGTCGTCACACACCGGCATCTCTGGTTAAACCTCACCCAGATATCGGAGAAGAAGAGCCGCCTGCTGGATGCGCCCATCACCACCTCCGGTTTATTTGGCCCGGTGATTAACTCCTTTGCTCACCAATTCGAGCAGAAGGAGAAGGAGAAAGTGGCAATTAGCAAATTGATGCCACGCCGTGCCCGCTCCCCCCTGAGACCAGATGCTGGACGGGCTCCACCTTCGCGCAGCAGCGGCGGCTCGGCGTCGCGCGGGACGACGGACCCAATCTCCTGCTCCTGCAGAGGCCGAGCCTCCGTCCTCCATGAACAGCTGGAGGCGGCGCCCGTTCCGCCAGCAGCAGCAGAAACAGGCGTCTGGAGGAGGGAGGCAGAAAAAGGTTTGATTGGGACGGAGCAGGGACATTCTCCACTTTTCAATCTGTCTTCGAGACCTTTGAAAAATGTGACGAGAGGGTTGATTTTGAGCCATTCAGTGCTAGCGAAGTCCGTGCTAATGTCCAATTCCCCCCCAGGTCATGTTCCCCATCACTCACAGCAGTTACAGACGCGTCTGAAGCCATGTGGCCAGACGTCAGTTGTCGCACAAGCACCACACACCACCCGACTAGTCGCCCCGACGACCGACGGGCAGGGTTGCACTTTAATGAGTCCTCAGTCCCCTACGGGACCAGGAACATCAGTTTTTATAAACCACGTACGTCCCCAGCTCCATGTGGAGCCGGGCTGCCTTTATTCTGGCGAGATAAACACGGGCCCACCGCCGAAGGCGCAGGTCACGTGGTCTCCTCGACGGGTTACCCAGGTAACAGCCGGGGACGAGTTTGCACGAACGCTTCCGAAGCCAGCCACAGGTCCGGAACACTTGAGTCGTCACGTGACCACCGTGACGCTCTCTCGAGGGCTGCCGTGCCTCACTTCGCGGCTTCCCCGTTGGAAAAGTGCGTGCGCGATTTCCCCGTGGCTCGCGCGCATCCTCCGGAAGGGATATGCGCTGCAGTTCCGGGCGTCGCCACCGGAGTTCGCTGGTGTCGTGCCGACGGCTGTCTCAAGGGACAAGGCTGTCGCGCTGACGGAGGAAATCTCCACTCTGTTATGCAAGCAAGCCATATGACCAGTGGCACAGGGCCAAGAGAATATGGGTTTTTATTCCCATTATTTTCTGGTGGAAAAGAAAGCTAGCTCGTCTCTCCGTCCAATTTTGGACCTGAGACGTGTGAACAAAACATTACGAAAGATTCCCATGAAGTTGTTGACGCATCGCCACTTATTCAGATCGATACGGCGGGGAGACTGGTTCACCTCCGTAGATCTGAAAGACACATATTTCCATATTCCTATAGTCAAGAGACACAGGGAGTATCTCAGATTTGCTTTTCAAAACAAAAGCTACGAGTTTTGCGTCCTTCCGTTCGGCCTCTCTCTGGCCCCCAAGGATTTCTCTATGACCTTGGACAGAGCCCTGGCACCTCTACGCTCACGGGGGATAAGAGTTCTGTCGTACCTGGACGATCTGCTGGTTCTGGCAGACAAGAGAGAGGGAGCAGAAATAGATACACAGTCGGTGATATCTCATCTGCACGATCTGGGATTTGTGTTGAACTGGGACAAGAGTGCGTTGACTCCTTCACAGAACACCATGTATCTGGGTCTGGAGTTGGACTCCGTGTCCATGCGCGCGCGCCTGACTCAAGAGAGGCGCCTGAGAATGATCTCAGCTGCTCGCGAGATGGTGCACCGTCGCACAGCCACGGCGAGACAGTTCATGGTTCTTCTGGGCTTGATGGCCGCGTCAACAGCAGTGGTTCCCTTGGGTCTCCTCAAGATGAGGCCACTGCAGAAATGGTTTATCAGTCAGCGCATCAACCCGAGAGTGGATCTACACAGGGTGATGGCGCTATCAGCACAGTGCCAGGAGGCTCTACGTTTCTGGGTTACACCCCGAAATTTCATGTCGGGTGTTCGGCTGGGTCCGGTAACACACCGCTTGGTGATAAAGACAGATGCCTCCCTACATGGATGGGGAGCAGTCTGCGAAGGTCAGGTGGCCAGAGGCCTCTGGGAGATGGACGAGAAGCATCACATCAATGTGCTGGAACTGGAAACAGTATGGCTGGCCCTGTAGCGCTTCGAGAGCCGGCTGAAAGGGAGAAACGTTCTGATCAGATCAGACAATACGGCAACGGTTGCTTATATCAACCGTCAAGGCGGCGTGCGCTCACAGGTGATGCACCAGACTGCATCGAAAATCCTGCTGTGGGCACACGACCGAGTCAACTCCCTGTCTGCTTTTCACATCCGGGGCATACTGAACCGGGCCGCAGACCTATTGTCGAGGTGGTGGACGGTGTTTGGGCTCGCTTCGGACGGGCGGAGGTGGACCTATTTGCGTCGCGGGAGACGGCACACTGTCCGCTGTGGTTCTCCATCCTGAACGATGCTCCGCCTCTGGGCCACGATGCACTAGCCCACCGCTGGCCGAGTGGTCGGCTGTACGCCTTTCCCTCAATTCCCCTGTTACAGCAGGTGCTGGACAAGGTGAGGGAGGAGGAGGTCCGGGTCATCCTGATAGCCCCGAACTGGCCCACACAAACATGGTTCGCGGATCTCAGGCTCCTCTTGTCGGGGGAACCTTGGTTCCTGCCGGTGCGTCCCGACCTACTGACGCAGGCGGGGGGAGAGATCTTCCACACAGATGCCCAGAAGTGGAGTCTGGTTGCTTGGCCCCTGAAAGGGAGCGCCTATTAGGGGAAGGTCTTCCTCTGGAGGTAGTGGAAGTCATCCAGAATGCCAGGGCCTCCACTACTCGATCTCTATACTCATATAGGTGGAAGACGTTTGTGCGCTGGTGCGCCGGGCGACAGGAAGACCCACTTCTATGTGACATTGGTGTCATCCTATGTTTCCTCCAGTCTCTGAGACAGAAAGGCCTTTCACCTTCGACTATCAAGGTGTATTTGGCTGCTATTTCAGCCTGCCACGTTGGGGTGGACGGAAAACCACCAGGAAGCCACGTGCTAGCTTCAAGGTTCATGCAGGGGACCCGGAGGTTGTTCACACCTGCCCGCTCCCCTTCCCCTTCCTGGGATCTGGCCGCAGTGTTGGACGCTATGACAAGAGCGCCCTTCGAGCCTCTCAACACTGTAAGCATGAAGATTCTGTCATTAAAGACGGTTTTGTTAGTGGCGCTGGTGTCAGCGAAGCGTGTGGGAAATCTGGCAGCACTGTCTGTTCACCCATCATGCCTCTCTATTTCCCAGGACAGCACGACGGCGGTCCTGCGCCCAAATCCGGCTTTTCAGCCCAAGGTTGTTGCGGCAGGATTTAAATCCACAGTGATAACCTTGTCTGCCTTTTGCCCTCCCCCGTTTGGGTCGGAGGAGGAGGAAAGACTACACTTGTTGTGCCCGGTACGTGCCATCAGGACCTATGTTGAGCGCACCGGGTCTTTCAGGTGTTCGAACCAGCTATTTGTCTGCTATGGTTCACAGGCGGAGGGCAAAGCCCTGTCCAAAGAACGTCTGTCGAAGTGGATAGTGGAAGCTATCTCCCTGGCCTACTCTGAATTACGCTGTACTCCCCCTCAGGGTGTGAGGGCACACTCCACCAGAGGGGTGGCGACCTCCTGGGCGCTCCTACAGGGCGTCTCGGTTGAGGACATTTGCGCAGCTGCCTCATGGACATCCTCTCATACTTTTGTCAGGTTTTATAGTCTGGATATGACAACGGCGGCGGTTGCGCATTCAGTTTTGAATGCTGCCAGATGATTGGACCGGTAGGTTGTCGAACTACAACAGAGGTCAGTGGGATGCTACACCAGTAGGAGTTGCGTGCTCCGTGGGTGTCAGCAGAGGTTGGGTGGAATCAATTTGGCAATAGAGGTACGAACCCGAAGTCCGAAATGAAGTAAAACGTTGGGGTTGTGCTACAACCCTGGTTTTACGAATGAGGACGAGGGTTCGTACCAAGGTCCCTCACTGACACCGTCAGACAGCTGAAGGGGCGTCAGAGGAAGGGGGCGTGGTCAGGAGCCAGGCTTATAGAGTTGGCTCCGATCCCCGCCCAACGCCAGGGAGAGTCACCTGGTTGGTTGAAAAGGGCTTACGCTGTATTCAGTTGGTGCGCTGTGTCTCACAGCTTGGCAATAGAGGTATGAACCCTCGTCCTCATTCGTAAAACCAGGGTTGTAGCACAACCCCAACGTTTTCTTCCTGCCTTTTGACTTTTATTGAAACCTGTTTAACACTCACCTGTTCTCTACCTCTGTCACTTGGTCCAAAAGACAAACCATAACAGAATCAATCTGGGAAAGTCAATGAGAAAAGTCTTGGCCATGACCTTTGACCTCGGCTTCATATAGGATAACAACAACTTTATATATTATAGAAAATACCATTTCCTTACACATGGATGACATTTTGAGACATTTATCGCGCGACCAAACATCTGTTCCCTGCCTGATTAAGGTCATCTCGTCATTCAGCTTCTTTTCAGGAGATAAAACATACTTCGCAAAATCTGAGGCTTTGCCGCTGGGCTCGCTAACTTTTGTTCCTAGCACGGCTGAGCCCTTCCCGTTCCATTAGTCTTCTACTGGTTTCATCTACTTAGGAGTGCATGTCACGCCCACTTTTGGTCAGATGTTTAAGTTCAACTTCCCACCCCTCTTGGATGCTATAAGGGCAGATTCAGACCGCTGAGCCCCTCTCCCTCTTTCCTGGTTAGGTAGGGTTGCTCTTATTAAAATGAACGTCTTGCCCAGGCTGCTACACTCGCTGCAAATGATCCCTCTTTTGTTATCCAATCAGGTTATTAAGGTGCTTGAAGCCTGGCTTAGCTCCTTCATCTGGAGCTATGCAATTTAAAAGTATTCATATTGACTCTACAGACATGTACAGCTACAGATATAGAAATACAACAGTGGGAGTCAACCCTGTCTGCTGCATGTGGTCACAATTTCTCATCCACATCACACCTGATGCCATCTCTAACAATCCACCTGGGAAGGAATCTTTTTCATGCCTGATCTGTCCCTGACAGTCTTCTGCAGATATGTCCAGACGTCCAGCATTCATTGGATCCAAGAGGAATATCTGACCATGTGAACAGATATGAAAAACCTTCCACGTCCATGACCAAATTAATTCCTCTGTGGGGTTGACGAATGGAGGGTGAGGTGACAGGAGAACTGACATCATCCTGGAATGGGCTTTAAATCAGTCTGGAAGAGAACGAGGACAAGTCACATTGCAAGTGAACAGAGTGACACCATACAATAACAAAACATTTTGGATTCATCTGGCGCATTTCTTGAAGATAAATCAGACATGTTTTATAGTATCATGTAAACATATAAAAAGAGTGTAAATACACAGAGTTTTGGTGGTGATGGAGTTTGAGAAACAGTTCATGAATTTTAAAAGATGTTGTCATTGATTTAATTTGTTGCAATAGCAATGAAACATGGTCCACAATATAGTTCACATTGACTCCTGTTGTTCAGACTGTGTGACGAGTTTTATGATCTCAGTATTGACAAATGTGAGACAAATGTTTTTGTGTGTGTGTCCTCAGAGTCCAGAGGTCAGGTGACAGTGACTCAGCCTGGAGCAGTGAGCTCTGCTCTGGGAGCCTCCGTCACCATCAACTGCAGGACCAGTCAGGATGTTTTTTATAGTAACCCCTTCCACTATTTAGCCTGGTACCAACAGAGAGATGGAGAAACTCCTAAACTCCTCATTTACTATACTAGCAGTCGAGAATCAGGGATTCCAGATCGTTTTACAGGCAGTGGATCAAACTCTGCCTTCACTCTGACCATCAGTGGAGTCCAGGCTGAAGATGCAGCAGTTTACTACTGTCAGAGTTATCATTACATCAACAGTCAGCATGTGTTCACACAGTGAAAAATGGTCATACAAAAACCTCCTTCAGTAAGACTGAAGAGAAAGTGAAGTGAGTGCTACAGCTGGAAGCTTCTGCAGAGACCGATACACTTCAGTGAAGACACACACACATGTATATACATAAATATATATTTATATATTGATATATTATGATTATGTTCGTCTCTGATTTTCAATGAATCAAAAAGAATCAATGTGGGACAGTCAATAAGAAAAGTCTTGGTCATGACCTTTGACCTCAGCTTCACTGAATCACATGCATTTCCTTTTTTTTATTCATTTAACACACACTCAAACAACAACAACATTGCATTATCATTTGTCAAAACAAATCTTAATCACTGAACACATAATATAATAAACTAAAATGTTAAAATGCTTTGAATCTTTCACTGAGACTCTCTGTCTCTGTAGATATAATGGATTTCAGACAACAAAACATCACAGCACTTATTCTTTTAATAATACAGTTATTTGATGAATTGGTCTTTAATGAGTATAAATGTTTTCAGCTCTCTCATTAAATGTTTTGACTCATTACTGTGAAATTTTAAAATCAAAGATATTGTTTCTAACTTGATGCAGACGATATGTTGCTTTATGTGTCTAATTCTGAGAAAAACATCCTTTTCCAACTGCTCTTGATTTCGGGAAAGATTTGTGATCATCAGATCAACTCTTGTTACATATGAATCCTCATCAACGACAGACTTGAGTATCACAGAGAGTCAGGTGATTTTCTATTGAAATGGTCTAAACATGTGTCTTTTGATCAAGGTTCAATAAAGGAGACAAAACTGACAAATGTAAAAACATTTTATTGAGTCATGAAAGTATTAATAATAATCTTGAAAAACAAAAACTGATTCGCAATTGATTTGATGAAATCTTTATTCTTCTGAAATTTGGAAAACAGCAACACTAAAACGAGCAAGAGAAAGAAAGAGTGAGAGAGAGTTCCAGAGAGCAGACTGAGAGCAGACTGAGAGAGAAAGCAGCAGCAGAGTCCCAGTGAGTCAGGTCAGGACTGGGAACACTGCTCTCTCCTCAGTGTCTCTGAGAGCGGAGTCTGGGAGCCCTGGGTGGCCTCACAGGTCACAGAGCCCACCTTCCTCCACTGGTCTGCATGGAGCCTCAGGGTGCTGCTCCAGCTGTACTGGCCGTCCTTCTCCAGCACCGCAGGGCTCCTGCTCTCCTCCCAGCTGATGCTGCTGCTGCTGCTGCTGCTGCCGTCCACCTTCCAGGCCAGACTCCAGTCTGAGGGGAAGCCCTTGTTGGCCAGACACATGAGCGTGGCCTTCCCCTGCTGCAGCTCCTCACTGGAGGGGGGCAGCACTGTCAGGGTGGGAGGGGCGTCACCTAGGAGACAGCAATCAGCTTAGAGGACAGGGACCACACAGCTGTCAATCAAACACCACACACTTGGACACCTTCATAGTGTGAGAGTTGATTTAGTCCTTTAAGGACTTTCTGTCAGATGGTGTTTCTGCTCCACCAGTCACTCGCTCACACACTGTTTCACTTCCCTTTCAGAAGCCTCTCGTGCATCTCAGCACAGAGAGAATCATCCAGCTGAAGCTGAGCTCAAATATATCAAAGTACAGTGGAAATAAAAGCAGCAGATTTGGACACATTTTCAAACTTTCTCAGAAAAAATAGTAACTAAACATCACTTTTATTAGTATTTTTATTTTTTGGTGGAAACAAATTCCAGAAAATAAATGAAGCACAATCAATGGTTCTTCATGTGGATTTCAGTCATTATTCAGCAAAGTCTTCAAATGATTTTGTTCCAAATTTGACACATTAAAGAAATTAGTGATTTTTCCCATTTTCAAATGCCCATTTCTGTTTGTACTTTTCTTGGATGAAGTCAATATAAATAAACTTCAGAAAAAGTTATCATTGCTCTGGAAATTTAAAAAGCAACTAATTTTTGCAAACAGTTTTAAAGGTAAAATTTCAGTTTGACAGGAATGTGGAAAGATAAATGTTAAAGCTGCTCTGAGTGAACTTCCATGATGAAGGAAGAGAAAGAAAAACTAACATACCACAATGTTATCATTTAAAAAGTCTTTTTTTTTCTCGACAGAAAACATCTAGAAACTCAATTTCAAACATGAATTCACAATATT
>JBBMOC010001603.1:0-10998 GCA_037975185.1 Centropyge bicolor | reverse complement strand
CATAGGCCCTGATGGAAAAAAGCACTTTATAATATGTGTGACGACAGAGAATGCTCTGAGGCATCAAGACCATAGTTTGGACTACACAGGAGCAGAAGCACTTGTAGTATTACTATTATTATTATTAGAACAACTCAACAATGTTTTTTCTTTTGGTTTCATATATTACTGGGAGATTGTTACAGTGCATTTTCTGATATTTGATATATAATGTTGTCTTGATCCCATGTGGCCAAATATTTGGTGGCGCTGGACAAAAAAACTACAAGTAGAAGCAACAGCAGTTTCGGAAAGAGGACTAACTAACTGTTGTACTATAGTATTAGTAGTTATAAGAGTAACAGAACATACATACAGATTAAATATTGAAAATTTTTGAAAAAATGTTACAAAAGAAATAAAGTTTTGTATTTCATTATTTCATTGAGTGTCCTATAAAGGGTTAAGAGTGATACTAGTAGTAATAGTACACACTGGTGATAGCAGTTCTACTAGAACAAGAACAATAATAGAAGTAATAATAACACTAATAACAGTGATGATAGTAGCACCTAAATGTACTTAATAAGTACAGATCCAGCAGTGATAGTACCAGTGACATTATAGTGCTGATAGCAGTAATTGAGTACAGATGTTTTACTTTACAAATACGAAACCCAACTCAAGGCTAATTACATTCTGAGTATCTGTTTACACCATGTTTGGCTCCGGTGCCTTCTGAAGAGAAGCAACCCTGACGAGGCGAGAACAACCTTTTACAAACTTGATATGAGTGTTTGAGGAGCTTTGCCCTGGGCGAGCCAATTAAATGTCAGGAGTGAATAAAATCGCCCAGAGCTGCCTCTTAACTTGATGGCGAGCAGCCCTCGACTGAAAAAACGCACTGAGTGAATGGAGAATTATAGTTTAATCAAATTACACCACTTTTCACAGTTCAAGTATTTTAAAATATCGGAGCCTCACCTGAACTCACGCTCGCTCTTCCCTCGCAGGTCTCTGACCAGCCAATGGGAGTTGAAGGCGTCCTGAGGAGGCATGCCCCAGCGCATGATGGCGTTGAGGAAGGCTTTCCTCTGGCGAGCGTTGAACCCCAGGACCTTTGAATAAGCACAAACCACTTTAGACAGAGAATGTGAAAGAGCACATGTGAGGTTTAAAGTCAGGAAGTCGGAACAGAGCAACAGAAAAACAGCAAGGACTGAGCCGCTGGTACAGTCTGACAAACCAGATTCTGGTGGAAGAATCTGAGAGTATGGATTTGTTAGGATTCACTCACACAGTAATACAGTACATGATGCTGCTTGCTGTCAGTTTCTTATTGTAAATGTCACAATTTATTGAGTCATGCTGCCAAAACTGCTACTAGTTGGTCCAAACAGAGTAAACCAAGATTCCAAAAAAAAATTTGGACGCTGTGTAAAAAAGCAATTAAAACAGAATTAGATAATATAGTAATCCCTTTTTACATATACTAAAATGTTAAAGTACAAAAACAAAAGACAAAATACAATAGATTTATATTTATAATAGTTTGACTTCATCAGCTTCATTGATTTTTGTAAATATCTGCTTATTCTGAATTTAATGGCAGCAACATGTTTCACACAAGTTGGGACAGGAACAACAACAGAAAACACCTGTTTGGATCATTCCACAGGTTGATTGGTAACAGGTGATCATGATTGGGTATGAGCGAGTTTCAACAGTTTGTTGAACACAGGATTGTATAAAGGAGATTAAAACATGAACTTTGTGAAATCATTGTCAGTTGACACCGATTATTTTAAAATGATTACATTCAATTATAACTATGTTTTACACAATTTATTTGGACTCAGGGTTGTGCCTTTACTTTAACACTCATGTCTGTCCTGTGAAGGACCAACAGCCTGTGATTCATACCTCAATACTGCCCCCAACTCGTGCCAGTAAGGGCGGCAGGGGTTTGTCTTTCTCACTCTTCAGCTGCCGGCGAGAATGTCTGCGTCCACCTATGAGAAAGAAAACCAGATTGTCAGAAGGTGTCCAGTGTTTTACAGTGGGCACAAAAAGATCTTCAAGAATAATCAGCGTGAAGAAGCGTCTCTATTGTGTGAGTGTGTCATACCTAAAAAGGACAATTTTATTTTATTTTTTTACCTTCAGGTCTCTCCTCGAAATCTTCGTCCTCGTCCTCGGACCCCACGGAGTACTCCGACTGATTGTCTGAAAGATCATCCTGCCATTCTGAGCCACACATCAAAGAGAAACAGTACATTGCATTCGCTTCTGTTGGTGGCCACCTGAGGGCGCCATGGCACTGCAGATTACTACAGACCACTACAGCTGGGCATGCACATACTGTACCGCTTCTGTCCTCCAGAGGCGAGGTGAGAGTTAACTACTCTGCCAGACAATCACTTTCAACTTAGAGGGTGCTCTAAGCCGTGATGGGCTTTGAAATCTCGTCATCGACTACTGTTGAACCGCGGCAATCAGGATCCCGAAGCCGCTCTTAAAAGTACAACTACGGAATATATATGTCACCGCAACAGACGCAGAGACTGTTGAGCTATTTAGAAGAAGTGCTTCAAAACCCACTGAGAAAACTATATGAATGCATGAGATACAGGAGAGACTTTAGGCCGGTGTAACACACTCTGGGCCAGATTTAATGGAGGTCAACGGCTCTTGTTGGGACTTACAACCTAAGAGGATTTCATCAACACGGTGATTAATTTCTCTGCTGTTCTTGCCTGAACCGATGCACCCAAATTATTCCGTGTTAAGATAATGTCACCTTGTTAACTCACTAATGAAGCCGAGCACGTGAAGCTCAGGCGGCAGCTTGAGGAGCGCCGCCGCGTTATTAAATTTGTTGATGGGGTTGTTATCTGGATATCGAAGCCGATCACAACGTTTGTGTTAAGAAACAAGAGCTGTTGACCTGCACTAAAGCCAGCGGAGAGGGTGTTACGCCGGCCTGAGCAGCATGATCATAAACCAGACACAGAAGCATGTTGACGTTATCTCTTTTCTCATAATGTCACGTCGACAAACTGGCCGTTCATTATTTAGATGCAAATGATGTAAAAGATTTGAGCGCCGTCTTTAAAGCTTCAATACAAATGTGTCACTTTAAAATGAGCAAATTTCTATGAATTAGTCAAAATAAACCTGTGTATCGTTCACGTTCAGCTCAGAGAGAAAAATCCTCAGCAGAACAAATAACGTGCTAAGGTCCTTACACACCGGGAACGTTTTTGTCGTGCGATTAAATTTGAACGTCAATTCTTTTTTCGAACTTGTATCCTTTCAATACAAGCGTTCACATCAGACGTTTTCTCGTCCGACGATATTGCGGCATTTATTTTTTCGCAACAAGGTCGAATTTTCCGAAGTTTCGCATCCTGTGTGTCCACTTCTGACCAATCAGATTGCGTGTTGTTGAGCCGTCACATTCACTGGTGTATCCAAGATGGCCGACCGGCTGATTGTTTACAATCAACGACCTGAAGGACAACAAGGTGAGTCGGATCTCGCATATGACGATGGTGTGTGTGATTAAGCAGTTTGTCAAACGTCTTTGTTCTAACTTTCATCTATGCTAAGTAACTTAAGCTTGTAAGCTAACCTGTTCAGATAAAACATACTATTTGTATTTTCACTGTCTCAAACTCAATCGCGTTGCTGTCACATAACAATTAGGTCTCAGCTGACTCTATTTTCGTCCTCTCGCTTCCTCCCGGGACGCGTCTGCGTTTGCGTAGTCACGGTGGCCGAGAGGTTAAGGCGTTGGACTCGAAATCCAATGGGGTTTCCCCGCACAGGTTCGAATCCTGTTCGTGACGATCTTTTGCCAATTTCCCGGAGGGAACCTCCCAAAGGGATTAATAAAGTACTCTGTCTGTCTGTCTGTCTGTCTCTCTGTCTTTTTTCCCCGTCGGAAAGTCGCAAAATGGCATCGCGCTTGATATGTATAGTCAGGCGGGTCAAAATTCGCCTCCGAATATTTCGCAATTTCACGTCGTATATTCGCGTCGTTCCCGCAGTGTAAGGACCTTTAATCCTTAAGATGATCTATTTTGAGGTGATTGGTTAGAAGGTGTGTGTTTTCATAACGGGGCAAAAACTCCCAGAATGCCATTCACGACTACATTTAGTATCGACTGTCGGTGGCTTGCAAACTGCTAGCTGACTTGGACAAGAAACTGATTCAATAAACCCCAAACAGGCCCCATTGATGGTTTATATTAGAAAATAATGCCTCTTCTTTCTTAGAAATATGCTTCTGGCTCGGCCGCCACCTATCCACAAGCCAGCTGGTAAGCCAATGGTGAACAAGCCAAAAAGCTCATCTCTTCTGCATGTGCTTTTGTGTATTTCTGCTCATATTTAAACATGGGCAGAGATGCCAAATCCTGGCACCCAGACTTATAATTAAAAGTGACAATAATAGACCGTGGCTGTTGCTTTCGAGACGCAGCCAAGAAATAACTTTGTATGATGATATTAAAGGTTAACACTTTTAGAAATGAGCTTAAGGCAAAACAACAAACCGACAACGATGTGGCCTACCTTGGTCCTCCTGGGTTGTGTCGTTGTAGTTGACCTGCTTCCGGATGCGTTTGCCCTTGCCGAGGTTGCGGGCCAGATCCTCCTGCTGCTGCTCGTAGTGATGGCGAAGGAGTTTTTCCCAATAGTCCGGATCCACGTTCTCCTCCTGCTTGATGATCTCCCGCTCCACCTCCTCCTGCACACGGACGGACAGATGCAAAGGCAAATGTATTGACTGATGTTTCAGAGTAAATTTGAACAAAGGTACAAAGTAAACCATCGTATATTTGCGGCAAAGACAGAACTGCTAACATACAAAAAAATACTGTCACTAACTTGTGAACCTAAAGCTAAAATCAGGAGCTTTCGCTATATAGTTCCATATGAGGCCTGAATGTTACACAGACACATAATGAAACTAGTTGTACTTTGCATTATCTTTGACTATCTTTCAGCATATGCCTGTAGTTTTTCTCTGTCTGCCTTTGTGTTTCATGTTGCCTTACACCTTATGTGCTTTGTTGTATAATTAAGTTGCAATGTGCCGACACCAAGTAACAAGGCACCAGGTTATGAGGATCATGTTCCTAGTGGAGCAGTTGTGAATTAAAATTACCCTGTGAGTTCTTTTTACGCTCAGCTTTACTCACAATTTGTGCATCCTCGAAGCCTTACAAACATGTTGAACTCGTTTCCTTCATCATTAAACATTTAACGAACATTTTTTAAACCTTTTTAAAAATTTGCTACATGTTGATTTTTTATTTGTCCAGTGGTGCCTTTTACAGCATCCCAGCTCCTTAAAGTCCGTAAAACAGTCACCAAAATTAATACAAGGAAATGCTCATCAAATCGTTGCTTTGATGCCTGAGGATCTCGGTTGCACTCTCACCTCTCCGTCCTCTTCCTTCACCACGTACTGAGCCACCTTGAAGGAGCTCAGGTACTCGTTCATGTTCTGAATCTCCGTGTCTTCGGTGGCGTCCTGGCTGCGGTCCAGCAGCTTGGAGATAGCATCATCGTCGTAGTGAATCACGTTGCCCTCCTCACCGTCTTTGTTGTCACCTGTTGATGAGAAGCTTAGTTAATGACTAACAGGAGGCTTTTTTAAGCGGAGAAAATACGTTTGCACACATCTATGAAAAAAGAATCTGAATGATCTGACGACCCATGATTATATAGATCCACAAACATTTACGAGTTTTGTCAAACGCTTCAGTGTCTTTTCCGAGATCGGCTGTTTTACTTTGTGAGTAACTGACTTATGTGGAATTACGGACTATTTTTTGGCATGAAATGAGAACGATTTTTTTTCTTTAAAAAAGGCTACCGATACTCCCACCTACACAAACAGAGCCAGAGGAAACACCCTCTCTGCATTTGAAAGTAACAAAAAATGGAAACGTATTATTGAGAAACACAAGAAATAACAAAACCTCCAATTGTCTCTACCAAGGTCTCATTTGTTTAACATCAAACAACAGCGATGTTTAATGATCATGTAACAGTGTGAAGCTGAAATGGAAGTGCAAAAATACATACCCATGGTTCGTGCTGCTTCCATTTCATCCTTGAAAAGCTCCTCGGTTCCAAACTTGAGGATATCGTCCAGTTCTTGTTTGGACATTGAGCCGGTTTTGGAGCCCAGGCCGGGCCGCACCACCAGGTGGGTCAGCATCATCTTCCTCTTGGCCACCTGAGTGATTCGCTCCTCCACCGAGCCTCTCGTCACAAAGCGATAGATCATCACCTTCTTGTTTTGGCCAATGCGGTGGGCTCTGCTAAAAGCCTGGGAGGATGGGAAGACGGGGTGAGGAGAGGGGATGACACAGAGGTGTATTAATAGTATAAGGAAATAATCAAAATATTCAGATAACATCAAAGATCCACAAGTTAAAGCTACAACAACTTGCAAAAGTCTCAGTACCTGGATGTCATTGTGAGGATTCCAGTCAGAGTCGTATATGATGACAGTGTCTGCACTGGCCAGGTTGATACCAAGACCTCCAGCTCGTGTTGAAAGCAGGAAGCAGAACTGCTGCGCTCCGGGTGCTGCGACAAAAAACACAGACAGAGAGTCGGTTTGTGTGTGAGAGTGAGCGAAAGCCATGTAGAGGCATCAATACGAACTCATACAGACAGACTGTGGATTAACCAACTCACCATTGAAGCGGTCGATGGCCTCCTGCCTGAGGCCTCCAGTAATCCCTCCATCAATACGTTCATATTTATAACCCTCGAACTCCAGAAAATCCTCGAGCAGATCCAACATCTTTGTCATCTGTGAGGACAAGTTTATGCTGGGTCAAACTCAATGGAAACGAACTAAGAAAAGTCACAATCTTTGATTCAACGTCTGGAATATCAGCTGATTTACCGCCTACAACTAACATTGGCATTGGCTAAAATCTGGATGGATGGATTTTCAGTGTTTCATGGCCACCAGTCAGTTAAAGCTATGGCTTAAAGCCCAGACACAATAATTATTCGACTATTACCTGAGAGAAAATGAGAACTCTGTGTCCTTCATCCTTGAGTTTCTTCAGCATTTTCTGAAGCAGCGTCAGTTTTCCTGAGGACTTCACCAGTAGGTTGCCGTCGTATGAGCCGTTGGGTAATACAGGAGCTTCCTGCAATGACGAAAATCAAACCATCTTTCCATGCCGTCAACATTGGATTCATCATTGGCACTCACTGAGATCAAATATAATGGCCTTACCACAGCAGCCACGGGGAACAGGTAGGGATGGTTGCAGCACTTCTTCAGGTCCATCATAATGTTGAGCAGGGACACTTGGTTCCCACCACCTTTGGAGTTCAGAGCCTCAAAGTTTCGCGTCAAAATAAACTTGTAATATTTCCTGCAGGTAAAGGATCGGAAATCGGATCGAGGATGAGAGTCAAAAAGCACAATCAATTACTTAGATTCCTTAATTCAATTATTTTGCAAATATACTCTTTGAAACTTGATCTTGCATTAAGATTTTAAGCCTTCACAACATGCAAGTGTAAATTAAATTATTTGCTAAAATGTACACATCAGGCTTATATGTATCAGAATCAACTCCTACAACAACAACTCCTTCTTCTTCTGTTTGTCCAGGTGCTTACTTCTGCATGGGGCTGAGCTCCACTCTGACAATCAGCTCTGTCTTTGCAGGCATGTTCTTGAAGACGTCAGCTTTCAGCCTTCTGAGCATATGAGGGCCGAGCAGGTCGTGCAGCTTCTTGATCTGATCCTCCTTGGAGATATCGGCAAACTCCTCCAGGAAGCCTTCCAGGTTACTGCGCAGATCACCAGTCGAATGAAAGGAGAATTAAATATTGAAATAAATGCATTTACAATTTAAATGCAGATTTATTTCGAATCACACAACCAAATAACACAAGATCAATCTATCAATCTAAGAGGGGACCTATACCTATACTAGCAGATACTGGTGGGATGGAGAAGGACAGAAGGACGAGCGAATGGTATAATAGAAGAGAGAGAGGACTTACTTGAAGCGCTCTGGGGTGAGGAAGTTAAGAAGGTGGAACAGCTCTTCCAGGTTGTTCTGAAGAGGAGTCCCAGTGAGCAGCAGCTTGTAGTAGATCTTATACCCGTTGAGGATTCTGAAAAACTGGACAGGACACATTGCAGCAGACATGACACACACACCACCAGAAAGGATCCAATGATGCATGTAAGACCTCCTGAATGTGAAGCTCCAAAATCACCTATTAGACACCAGTCAATTATCTAATGGAAGAGTTTATACACAAACACTTCCTGCTCGTATCAGTGCGTGTTCCTGCTCCTTTCCTGTTGTAGCAGTGCCAGAGATGCTGTTTTACCTTTGATTGGTTGTTCTTCAGTCTGTGGGCCTCGTCCACCACCAGGCAGGCCCAGGTGATGGAGCCCAGAATGGCTTGATCTATGGTGATGAGCTCGTAGGACGTCAGCAGCACGTGGAACTTGATGGGAGTGTCTTTCTGCGAGGGGACGGAGGAACATCAACAAAATACATCTAATGTTGACCAATGTAGACGTGGGATCACATGGTAGAGGACATATGGTTGCTCCAAGTGCTTTAAGCTCATTTCAGGTTGCATTAAAATACCATACCTTCATGCGAAACACTTTGCGTCCTGATTTTACTGCACTGTCCTCAAAGGTGAACTCGTTCTCCCTGATGATCGCCCGGCTGTCTTTGTCTCCAGTGTACGTCACCACGTAGAAATCTGGAGCCCACATCTCAAATTCCCTCTCCCAGTTGATGATGGTGGAGAGGGGCGCGCTCACCAAGAAAGGCCCCTTCGAGTGACCCTGAGAGACGGGGGGAGGAGGAAAGACTCATCACATGACAGGAAGCAGATATTTTACAGGTTTTATCTTTCACCTCTCTCATATGTTGAATATGACATTCTTCCACCCTCACCTCCTTATAGAGCGAGTAGAGGAACACGATTGTCTGCACCGTCTTTCCCAGACCCATCTCATCGGCCAGGATGGTGTCTGTGCCCTGCGCCCAGGAGAACCTCAACCAGTTCAGGCCTTCCAGCTGGTACGGATGCAGGGTTCCTCCAGTGGCGTTGATGTACCATGGCTGGTGCTCAAACTTGATGGTTGGCTGGTGATAAGCCAACACAATAATAACATGCACATTAGTGGTTTTAGACCTACCTCATTAAATTTGAGAGATTTACTAAAAAAGGCAACTTATAGGACTTGTGATCAGGAAGCATCTAAAAACTTACATCTATGATGGGAGCATCAGGAGGGACCTCCCTCTTTGGATGGTCCTCTTTGAGTTTCTTTCCTTTCCTCACCACCAGGGGCCGCTGGTCCTCCCCGAGTATTTGTTCCCTGGCAAAGAATTGCAGCAACACCATGAGCCAAACAGGGGCATCACAGACAGAGGAAAGGGCAGAGGGGACACAGCAGCATATGTCTTGTTTATTTTTGAGTCCTCACCATCGTGTCCACGCTGTCAACAACAGCTATGGTTCAAAATAACCTGTAGTTGCTCTTAACTAACCTGTGGTCCCAGTAAGAAGCTTTATGGCTGTCGTATTCTGGGACGTCGAAATCATCCACCTCCCAGGTGCACTGGTCGTAGGGCAGGTCTCTCCACTTGATCAGGTAATGCACATCGCCGTCTTTATCAAAACTGGAAAAAAAGAAAAAAAAAACAGAGATCAGGGATTGAGAGTCCTTTCTAAGGACTTGTTCAAAATGAATTTGTTGACAAATCTTAATGGGAAATGACAAAATCACATGAAAGTCATTTATTGTCCTTCCTGCAGTTGTAGCTCTAATGCACTGAAACGTCTAGAGCAATTTTTTAAAAGTATGATTCAATTCCAGAGCATATTTCATACAGTAATATTGCACCGAATCTGTCTGAAATATATGTCTTTATATATGAGTGACAGGCAGTGGAAGACAGAGTAGACATGGGAAATCATTTCCTGGTTTCGTCCCTCACTGACGCCCAACATCTCCTATGCTCTGAAACATGCAGTGCTGTGGGGAATAATATATAAAGTGATATTACGGAGCCAGTAAAGGCGAGATGACAGCCGGCATAAAGCAAAGTGAGCACCAGCTCACCATCAAGAATTTCAAGTCTGTAAATCAACCTCAAATTGAAAGAGCGTCTGAGGCCTGATAGAAGTCTCTAAGAACTTGTGTAAGTGTGAGCAGCCACCTGTGGTTGAGTATCCGGTGGATAACCATCCACTCTGGTTTGATGCCGTAGCGGTAGAAGCGTTCCTCCATCACTGCGTACTGGGGGTCTTTGCTCTTCCTCTTCTCGCTGTTGAGCTCCTCCTCTCCGGAGCCGTAGTCGTACGGCGGGGGTTCGTCCATGTCGTTCTTCCGCTGGTAGTTCCGATACATGACGGTGTGATAGAGCTCCAACTGCACAACCACAGACCAAACAATCAATTCTGCTTCATTCAGCACCACCTGTGGCAAAGGGGCTTTTCGGTAACACTTTATTTGACGCCTATCTCTATAATGCATTATAAATGTATTTATAATGCGTTATAATGACATTATAGCACTGTATAACTATAGTTATAAACACTCATAAATGATCATAATGCTTTATAGCAATAATCATAACACACTATAAAGCATTCTATCATCACTTATAAGGTCAGGTATTATAATACATTATAACTGTTGGCAACTCACTGACAATTCCCACATAGATAATGCATTATACATATATTTATGATATGCTTATAAACGTGTATAACTATCATTATAAACACTCATAAATCATCATAGGGCTTTATAACAATGAGCATAACACATTATAGAGCATTTTATAATGGCTTATAAGGTCAAGTATTATAATACTTCATGATTGCTTGCTGACTGATTTTTGTTGCAAGGATCAAAGGGTATTATAATTATCATAGGTGTCATATATTAAAACTCTTTATAATGCATTATAATCACTGGTATAA
>JBBMOC010001602.1:0-10999 GCA_037975185.1 Centropyge bicolor | reverse complement strand
TGAGTTCTGCTCTCCGTCGACATCCACACTCGCTCCCGTCCGCCCACGTGTAGCCGAGCCGCCGGCAATTAATTAAAGCGACCACATGCGCTGCTCAGCCGGCTTGTCAGGCCTGCCAGTCATCAGAGCGCCGCCACAATGATCTGACCATCAGCGGCCTAATTGTCAGTCGGAGGACGTGCTCTCCTCCTCACTGTAGGCTAAATAAACAGGCAGGCAGGCAGGATGCAACCTTCAGTCCTCATTTTTCTGGATCAATAACCCTGCAACACCACGGCACCGTCTTTAACCTCTGTGGGCTGCTGACGGAGCAGGAGGAGCTGAAGTAGAAACCTCTTCTGCCGGACTCTTTGAATGGTCTGGTGTAGTGGGTCACAGTCTGAGGACACTGACGTCTGCGATTAGCCTGGTTTAGCTTCAGTATTTGCCACATCAAGTTGCAGTTTGATCCCTAACAGCTTCAGGACCTCTGGGGTACATTTAAGGTGTTAATTAGCCTCCTGTCCTCGCTCCTCCATCCTCCATCCTCCCGTCTGTGACCTGGATGTTAATAAAAGTCCAGTATCGTCGAGGGTTTTCCAACCTCTTACATGTGTGGAACCACAGGTGTGACCCACAGGTGTGTCCCACAGGTGTGTCTCACAGGTGTGTCCCACAGGTGTGTCCCACAGGTGTGTCTCACAGGTGTGTCTCACAGGTGTGTCCCACAGATGTGTCCCACAGATGTGTCCCACAGGTGTGTCTCACAGATGTGTCCCACAGGTGTGTCTCACAGATGTGTCCCACAGGTGTGTCCCACAGGTGTGTCTCACAGATGTGTCCCACAGGTGTGTCCCACAGGTGTGTCCCACAGATGTGTCCCACAGGTGTGTCCCACAGATGTGTCCCACAGGTGTGTCTCACAGGTGTGTCTCACAGGTGTGTCCCACAGGTGTGTCTCACAGGTGTGTCCCACAGGTGTTTTCACTGGACAGAAACAGACCAACCAGCAGACGGAGCAGAAACCGACTGCGGAAGAGTCTAACTTGTGGAAACACCACCAAGCCCCAACCAATCCTCTGACATGTATTCATAAGATGAAACTGGTTTCTGAATCAGTGAGTCTTTAGACACTCTCTGGAACCTTGTCTACTTTGTCTTTATCAGCCAAAAAGCTTCTCTTCTCTTTTCGTGCATCTTGGCTCAATCAGGAAAACTGAGGTCCAGACATTTGTCCTGTGCAGTCATTATCAACCCTGTAACACTGTAACTGGATCAACACTCATCAGGTTTTAAACTGTAATATTCCTGTTCATTATGGGATGGTTGAGAAGCTGTGTGTCATGAGTCACTGCAGTGAAGAAGGAAGCCAAATGGGAAACACCTTTAGTGTGTTTATCCAGTGTCATGATTCAGCTTCATGCCTGACATCGTGATTGCTACTCAGGTTATTTTCTTCCTTCATGCATAGTCTTCTTGAATCATCTCTAATGTGTGTGTATATTTCTGCAAGTGTTTGTGGGTCATGGTGGAGTCACTGCTGTGCATGTCTCAGCCGTGAATGTGTCAGTGGTTCTGTACATGCTGTCGGACGCCTTATATGAAAAACATCTCTATGTGTTTCCGCCTGTTTTCCACCCTCCTCTCTGGATATGGATAAATGCAGGAGAATGTCAGTTTTGATGGGACAATCTTTGCCTTCATGCCGACAAAAAAATGCACCTTTAGCGTAGGAAGACAAAAGCTGTTTTCTCTCCACTCCTCTCTTGTGTTTGTTGTGTATCAGCCGGCAGAGCTGCTCCGTATCTGCGCTGTAAAATATTTTATCTGGTGCGTCGCTCCCTCGCTCTTATTATCTTTGTGTCCTGTTGGCTTCATTATCTTCACATCCTCTTCTCCGGCGTTCGCACAGCGTGCTGCAGAGAGGTGGGTTTGTTTGTGTGTGGATGGAAAGAGACGGGGACTAATTCACTTTTTTGTAGCATCAAACACTGAAAGTACGACTCAGTGGTAATAGTTAATGTTTGTGTGTGCTTTAGATTGAATCCCCTCACCAGCCCAAATAATGATATTGGGCAGTGGTGGCCTAGTGGTTTGTGACCAGTGGGTAGTCAGTGCTTGTCCCAGTCAGCAACACTGTGGGCCCCTGAGCAAGGCCCTTAACCCCTGACTGCTAGAGGTGGGCCGATCGATCCAAATATCGATAGTATCGATACCAAGTTGGTATCGCTATCGGATCGATACTAGCGTGATGAGATCGATACTTTTGTCAGTTTCGCTCTTGTATGTGCTTGTGTGGTCTCGTCAAAGAGGCGACAGCCAGGTCGCTGGACTTGCCGCTTCTTCTGTCTCACTCTCAGTGCGGAGCAGGCGCACTTTGCTCCTCCTCCCCCTCTTGTGCTGTGATGTTGTACCATCATGTAACTCAGCGGCGGCAGGCAAACAAGCAAGCAGGCAAGCTCAGCAAGGCCCGCTCATTCATCTCTCTCTCTCTCACACACACACACACACACACACACACACTGAAGCAAACATTTTTTTATAACATTTGTTGTGGTGTGATAATTTTGTACACTTTTTTAATTAAGAAAAATCCAGAAAAGAAGTGCACTGAAGGGGGGAAATTAAATTTTATATTTGTATTGTAGTTTCTCAACACTCGACCTCTAAAAAGATTTTGTTTTAATTTGCTCTCATGTAATAATTTTTTTCACATTGTTTTTTTTTAGAAAAAATGCACACATAACAATGTTCGGGGGAATTTTTTTTACTTGCTGCTCTATTGCTTCTGTTTTTGATGATAAAGTATTTTGCAGTCGCCTTTAAACTTTGCCCAAATTCTGTCCTGGGTTATAACAAAAAAATCCCAAGGAAAAACCACAAAAACACCTGAGGGTCAGCAGTGTGATGGTACATCAACCTTAAATATTAAAAGTATCGGTATTGGTATCTGTATCAGCGATACTGGCCCCGTATTTACTTGGTATCGGATCGATAACAAATCTTGCAGTATCGCACACCTCTACTGACTGCTTATTATCTATACTATCACTATCACTATACTATTACTATCATCGCCTTGAGATTATTATCATTAAATCATGTCAGCACCATGAGGCCTTTTATATGAGTCTAGTGAGACCTGGAACCACCAGCATTTAAAGATGGTGAGAGTTGGCGTTTGTTCATAAAAGTGAAGTCAATCAAGTCAATATTTTTAAGTTTTCATATCGTATTAACTGAACCTCGTCTGTTAGAGAATGAACGGCTGCACAAACGAGGGATGATTTGCAGACGGTGATGAGACGGGAGTCGATGGAGTCTGTTGAACAAACTGTATTAACTTACTGCCCAATTAGCTACTGTCAGTTAGTGATATTGCTAAATCTGTGTTGAATGAAATGATTAAAAGCCTGAAAGCAGAATACCAGGGAGGCGTCAATGGTCGAGTTCAGAGAACAAGACAGAAGCTCGGAGACACATTAGCACTGACAAGCAGTCAGTTACCCATCAGTCCTGTGAGTGTTCACTTCCTCCCCGAGCCTCCAGAGCTACATGTTTCTTAAAGATGTGCAGATCCATGTTTAATTCTTTCTGACCAGAGCTTCAGACCCTGCACCCACCAATAATAGAGATAATTTCACTGGCATAACTTGGGTTTTATTTTTGTAGTTTTAGCCATAAACCGTGTCAGTTAGTATTATGACGTTATTGCTCAGATCTGGTAACAAACCGTCAGATGAATCAGGAAGGTTGAATGGGCAGAGAAGCCAAACATTTTGAGAACTTCACATGGAAATTATTTCCCAAGCACTTCATTGTAAAGCTCCATCCAATATGACGTGTGGTGAAGCAAACAAAATGGAGAGAGATATTGATCTTACATTCGAACTCTTGACAGGAAATTGCATAAGCATAATTTATTATTCCTTTAAGACTCAAGTTGTAGTAAATGACAGTTACCCATCAACACTGGGTAAGTAAAAATGATACTATAACCAAATGATATTTCATCAGTTATCAGTATATTCATATATTTATATTGTCTCTTGATATGTTACCAGACGAAGACAGGCGTCGGCGAGCATCCCAGGCCTCCTCCAGCCGTCTACCTGGAACAGCGAGCACCAAAACCACGGCTGTGCTCGCCTCCCCTCCCCCCCTGGGGGCGCCTCCCTCACCACCTTGAGTATGAATGAGTGATAAAAAACACGCACTTACATTCCTGGAAAATTAGGTCAGCTGCTGAACGAAGCGCAGACTCCAAATGGGACGAAGGCTGAGATGAAAGCCGTTCATTCTCGCCGCTCCTGTCGACTTTTACAACACAAAAACATCAACCACCTGGTACCACTTCAGGCTGAAAAGAGAGCAATTGGAGGGAGGGGGGAGGGTTGGGTTTTCTTCTTCTTCCACACAATTTGGAGCATCAGAGTCGAGTGTGTGACTGTTGTGTAATTGTGTTCATAAGCGCTGACGGCACACAGACAAATTCCTCCAGCACGCAGCGTTCCGCCGAGTAAATAAAGGTGATTGTGATTTTTTTTTTCTCCCGCTGAGATCAGACTCTTCAAAGGATGCAGCATCCTCATCTCACCCTCCCCCCCTCGTCCTCCCCCTCTTTCCCCATTATATAGACTGTGTTTCCTGTGCTTCCCTGGGAGCTTCTAATTGCCTATTGTGCTTGCTGCTCAGCTGTCTGGGTGATGTGCAGTGACAAGCCACAGCCTCACAAAAAACTGATGTGTACTCCCGAGGTTCTGAGGAGCTTTATCCGTCTCTCACATGATTTCTCTCCCACACAAATCTCCTCACAGCCCTCCCCCCCCAAGCGTCTCTTGTAATGTAAAATACGTGAAGTGTAATGTATGTCGGGTGGAGAGCGGGCGTGTCAGCCTCGTTCCCGGTGCAGCGGCGTGCAAAAAGTTGAGCAATTTGTCAGTCGTTCTCGCCGCTCGTTCACAGCAGTTTGACAAAGTTGCTGGGAAAGAGAAAAGTCTGGGAAGGAGAAACAAAAGCGAGTGGGAGAAGCTTCTATTATCTCTGCAGAAAGATGTCACTGATACTCGCCGGCTGGGAAAAGGAAAAGGAGGTTTTTAAAAACAGTTTCATGACAACCCATATCATTTTTTCATTTGTCGCCTGTAACAATAAAAAAGAGATGTAGTTAGATTTTGCATACCGTATTTCTGACATGCTTGTGCATACAGAGTGCAGGAAAACCACAGAGGTGCAGCTGGTGAAGCTCAATTATTTTAATGCAAAAAAAAATCACGTTGCCAAAGGCTGCAGGAATGGTGAGGCAGGCAAAGGTCATTCCAGATACAGGCACTCCAAACAGATCCATCCAGGAGCAGGCAAGAATCAAAAGTTTAACAAAAGCAGGCAGCGTCCGGAGAAACAAGCAAAGATCCAAAATCACTCAGAATAAACACAAAGGCTGGAACACAATCAGCAATCACAAAGGTGGGAAACAGCAGGAGAAACAAAGGCAACAATGAATAGCATGAAAAGAAAAGAGTGGGTGTGAGGCAGGATATGGAATGTGAAGGTAAAGTGAGGGATTTCGCAGAACAGACATCACCTGTAAATTAAATTAAACTAAAGTGTCTAAGAACAGAAATGTGCTCCACTCTCCCCGTGTGTCCTCATTATCAATGGCTTCATGAACTCAACATTAAAGAGACAATCATTCGCTCTGTGAACGGCTTCACTTCAGAGTTTCAGATCTGTCTGTGGGCAGGAAACACAACCAGCTCCACTGAACTCAATCAATGGAGTCCATTAGGAGAGATGGAACTTTCCTCTCTGTTGCAGAACTGCTTCGTGATTGAGGCTGATTGCACACGATAGTTCCCGACTCAAGGACTGAGTGAACGCCGTCTTAGCGCACAGTGGATTATGGAATGCTGAAGACACTCGGTCAAAGAAAGTCTGAGGTTCTTAGCTGCAAAATGAGACAAGACTTTGGAGGATGGAGCATCTGAATCAGGACACAGCAAACAGTCTGTGACACAGGTGAAGGCTGAACATTCAGACAAGAGGACGAGCGTGTGATCTCTTTCTGAACTCTGATCAGGTCCAGAGTCAGAGATTTGATTTGAGTTAGTCCTTTCAAAGGTAAGCTTCCGTGTGATAGTGGGAGGAGCTGAGCAAAGCTGCTGTTACCAGGAAGATATTCAAGCTTCTTCAGTGCTAATGTGGGCAAAACAACACAACAATAAATGGAATAAACAACAAAACTGTAACTCACAAAAACAACATAAATTAAATGTTAGATGTTCGAAAAGGAGCAGGAAGAAGTCGATTCTTATTTATTTCTGCCCCATTCTCAGATACTCATATTAGAGGTGTGCGATACTGCTTTGGTATCGATCCGATACCAAGTAAATACAGGGCCAGTATCGCAGATACCGATACCAATACCGATACTTTTAATATTTAAGGTTGATGTACCATCACACTGCTGACCCTTAGGTGTTTTTGTGGTTTTTCCTTGGGATTTTTTTGTTATAACCCAGGACAGAATTTTTTATATGTGCATTTTTTTCTTAAAAAAACAAAGCGAAAAAAATTATTATATGAGAGCAAATTAAAACAAAATTTTTTTAGAGGTCGAGTGTTGAGAAACTACAATACAAATATAAAATTAAATTTCCCCCCTTCAGTGCACTTCTTTTCTGGTTTTTTCTCAATTAAAAAAGTGTACAAAACTATCACACCACAACAAATGTTATTAAAAAAATCTGCTTCAGTGTGTGTGTGTGTATGAGAGAGAGAGAGAGAGAGAGAGAGACCTGCCGCCGCTGAGTGTACAACATCAGAGCACAAGAGGGGGAGGAGGAGAGTGGGACGGAAGAAGCGGCAAGTCCAGTGACCTGGCTGTCGCCTCTTTGACCAGACCGCACAAGCACATACAAGAGTGAAACTGACATTAAAGTATCGATCTCACCACGCTAGTATCGATCCGATAGCGATACCAACTTGGTATCGATACTATCGATATTTGGATCGATCCGTCCACCTCTAACTCATATCCTAATCCACATCCATGAACTTCAAACTATAGGATCAGCATCAGTTGGTGTGTTCAGTATATGTTACATAATGATGGCGAGCAGGGTTGCAGCTGCCATCAAGGACAATGAGGTCATGTCTCAGTATTATTTCTGTGACTCTGGGAGGTTTAATGGAATCAATGGTAACTCTTATATTAGACATGTTGCTGTTTTTTGTATCTTAAAATCTGACTGTTTAAGGTCAATGTTACTGATTCAGGCATTTGGGATTCATACATCATAAAGAACAAAATGTGAAATGTGGGATTTTTTTTTCTTTCAAAACCTCAAACTATGTACATGCAACAGCACATAGTTTCCAGAAACATGCCACAGTGAACAGTGAGCAACAGTGAACACGAGTAGACGCTGTGAGGACACTGAGGCAAAGTCAGACAGGGGGAAGAAAAAAAGCAAAAAGAGAAACAGCATCCGTGATTCGTCCCGCTTCCCGACTCCAGCAGACTGAAATTAAAGCTCATTCGTTAAATTAGCGTAATCAGTGAACCTCTCTCAGTGGCTCATCAGAGGGATCGGCCCCCGTCCCCCATCTGCTCCCCGCCAATTCCACTCCAGCGCCGCCGCGGGCCCGCAGACTGATAGGACCCCGCAGGCCTGGCACCGGGTTCACCACCATGATGAGCACATTTACATTTTAAGCATTTGGCTGATGCTCATATTGAGAGTGATTTACAGTTAGCAGGACCTGGGGGCAGAGGGTGACCTTGTGTGAATCACTGGTCCTCTTTGTTTTACGATCTGAGCCGCGGCAGCGACTTCACGTTCAGGCTGCTGTGTGCGGACGCCGTTGTCGTTGGAGTTTTCCCACCGCGTCATACATTTTGAATACTTTTGCATCTCTGGAGTGAACTAATCAAGCAGAGCAGTCACACAATGAAACGTGTTGCTGAGGCCTGACTAATGAACACGCATAGTAGATTAGTGTCTAAGTGTTGCTGCTATCCCAAGGTTGGTGCTGTATAAATGATAAAGGGCTGTTTACTCCTTCTGAGTCATACCATCACATCTTGATCTAATTTGAAAGTAAGAGCCTGTTGTGGTGCAGATGTGGATTATTTTTAAGGCCAGATATAACCTTAAACTCACCAAATATACAGGTGGAACATTTTATCTCCTGAGTCACCAACACTGGCTGCCAGGAGCTTTTACCATCTTCCATCACCTTCAGCTCAAGATCAGAGGAGGATAAGAGGATAAAGAGTAATGTCTTACTAAATCATCACTTTTCAAAGAGAACTGCTCGACCCTCTGTGAGACGCTGCTGTAGCTCTGGGGAACATTCCAGCCTCTTGTTGATGAGCACACTGGTGTCTGTTGTATATAATGATGACGTATTTGAACCATCTAGCCAATGAGCTCATGAGTTTATTTACCCTTTATTTTATCCAGAGTCAATATCATAGACTGTATAAAATATGGACGTAGTGTCCGTGACGTCACCCATAGGTTTCTGAAGAGCAAAAATGAAGCAAATCGTAGTGCGTAGCCATCTTGGTAGCCTACCTCCGGTTACTCCAAATATGGACAAAGAGGTGGAGCGAGGGCGGAGCTGAGGCGGGTCGAATGAACGCTATTGGCTGAAAAAAGCCGCTTTATTCGAAATAATCAAACTAGCTACGGCTAACCAGCTAGGTTAAATGCTAAATATCGTTGCTAGCCGGCTAACCCCACGACGATCTCTTTCCCAAACTCAGTGACTAGAATTAGCCGGGGTGACGCCCTTTAGACCGTCAGTGGCTAGTTGTCAATCAAAGTGGCGCCACTTAGATTGACAGCTATGAATTGTGCATAATGATGTATGCTGTGTATTTTAAATGGGGCTCAAATGTAATTGACTCCCTTCTGCAGCCTGCTCTAGTGGTTATTCGAGGAACTGCAGCTTTTTGCACTTGGCATTGGCTTCATTTTTCAGCACCAGAGGTTGCTGCTTGGTCAATATACAGCAAACACATGTTCCATGCATCAGTGGTGTGGAGCCTTGTGCAAGACACCAAGCAGCTCTAAGCAGCTTTTATTGATAACTGGATATGTGCTGATGGTGAAGAGGAGAAAAAAAGTTTGAACTGTCGCTTCCACAGGAGCAAACAACCAACTGGGGAAGAGAAATGTGGAGAAGCCAACCAGCAGGAGATACTGCAGGTTAATGATGGTCAGGTGTGCAGGTAGAGACAGAACAGGAGCCAATGGGAGGAGGGACCACGCCCACACCTGGTCACACACACACACACACACACACAGAGAGAAAGACAGACAGGGGCCAATGGTGGAAAGTAATGAAATACTTTGACACAGTTACTGGAGTTACTAGTTAGTCTTTTGCAAAAAAAACAGTATATGATGCATTGTCAGTATCACATTATTTTAGAGTAGAATGAGTATTAAAGGTTTTTTTTTTACTTATTTAAAAAACGGACAAGAGTCCAACAGAGTTTTAGGAGCATTTCAGCCTGTTTTCAATGCAAATTAACACATTTCAAGAATTTTCTGAAACTATATTTTTCATAATTCTTCACCACATTCTGTCACATTAAAAAAGATTTTCACTCTACAGCAAATAAGATTTTTCAGGTTAGTTACACGCAGAAATATCTTTATATATACAGCCTTTTTGAAACTGTTAAAACCAGCTCGACAATAAAAATGCATCAGTCATAATAATCCTATGATACACAGTATGTGACAACATGAAGGTGGCCATTAGGTCGAACCTTTACCTTTGAGACTTGAAGCACATTCACCTGATAATACTTCAGATAAGACATGTGCTGACTCACCTGTCAACTGACCACCTGACCGCCGCCGTCACTTCACACTCCAGTTGGCGAAGCTGATCTGCACCCCCAAACCATTTCTTTCTAAAACGATGGAAGCGGATGCTGATGAAAATTTAGCCTCCACCCCCCCCACCTTCCGCCTCAACTGCTATCACCCAATCAAATCCCCCTTTCAACCTCGGCTGGATGAGGAAGAGATAGGAGTTAAGGTGACCTCGTTCTGAATGAGGCCGGCGAGGCTGTATAATTGGATACACTCTGACGTGAGATTGAGTTTATCCCAGGTAGGGGGAGAAAAAAGGCCCTGACTGACCCGCTTTCCCCGAGTCTTTGCTCCGAGATGGATGTTTGTGAATGAGAGTAATCACTTTACACAGGCTGAGATGGGGCTCAGAAACAACAATCAGAATAAACTGCAGCTCCTGCGGTTTCCTCGCCGCGGGGTAAACACACCAGAGGTCAACTTCCTCTTCACTTACCTTTGACTCCTGTGAGGGATGTGTTCACACGAGGCTGTTCTGTCATCTGTATTCTACCTGCACGGCTCCGTGGGCGGCCATGACAATCCACCAGGCTGGTCCACACTGAGATGTCCCAACTGATATTACAAGAGCGTATCAGGAAATATTTTAAAGACGTTCATGTTTCTCCTGTTTGAGTGAAATGTCTTTGTTAACCCCCAGAGGAAAAACAACCAAATGATGATGACCTTCAAACTTTGTCTGATCTCTCCTGCAAGTTGTTTCCTCCAAATCTCTAATGAATCAAAAGTCGAACCAACTACAGAACCAGCTTTTTAATAAACTTGATAATCATGTTCCTGTTATTGGCAACGTTTCATCAGGTCACATTTTCAGTCCGTCTCATTGCCATTTGATTTAAAGCCTCTGTGTGCCTCAGTACGACCTCACAGAGCCGCTAACATGACTGTGACTCTTCTTCTTCTTCAGATATTGAGCTATACGTTTTAATTTTTGCTCTAAATCTCAACGGTTTGCTTTAGTTTGTTAATAAAATTTTAATCAGGAATGTATGTTTCCAGCATTCTGAGTTCACATCCTAACCCTGGGAACACACAACCTCAGGAACAAGGGATCCTGGGAACTTAGAATGACGCCGTCATTATCTAACATTCTGTGGTTTCTGCTGTATTTTCCCTGCTGTAGC
>JBBMOC010001601.1:7500-11012 GCA_037975185.1 Centropyge bicolor | reverse complement strand
AACACCGCCCTGAGCACTGAAAGTGAGCAGCACAGAGTTTACACTTAATACATGTTCTACAGTGCTCTACAGGTCCACATGTGCACTTCAGTGCTTCACTGTACCTTCCCCCACGCACTGGTCACCCAGGTGGGACAGTTATTGGCGTAGCACTGCTCTGTGTCTGCTGGTCGGCCGATCCTCTCACAGCCACCTGCTGTCAGAACCCTCACTGCACCTCTGGCATCCAGCTGTTGACAGGAGACCCGCCTCTGTTTCCAGCCACTGCCACATGAGGCTGAGCACTTGGACCATTCTGACACCGACCACCTGAGATGACGACAGGAAACAAGAGTTACGCTTCAGATTGTGAGGGATTTGCTGGGATTTGCTTTTTACAAGAAATCATGATTAACAATTAACTTTCCAATAATGACAATCCATCAATCACACAGGTCATTAACAAACCTCCAGGTTAGCCTACAGCAGATTTCAAGTATATAATAAACAGAGTGAATAGCAAGGCTGGGACCACCTGTTACATCTATATATATCCATAGTACTTCAGGAAGGAGAGGCTCCAACACTGGATCCATTCTGAAATATAAAGATTTCCATGTGGTTGTTTTTTTGTAAATGTTTTAAACACAGACCTTCATACTCAGTAACTGATTCAATACATGTTAAGTTAAAAATGTGACAGGAGACATGAGCAATCAGATGATCAGTAAACACTTGGCAGAGAAGCCTCCATGAAGTCACTAATGAACCCTCACTGGACGAACTTCAGTACAATGATTATGCTACAAACAGCAGGTCAAAGCTGAACTAGTTTGGAAGCTGTGATGGATGCTAACAGTCAGTGTGGGTGAATCTGAATAATCTCGACAAAAAATCTGTATGATGTGAATCACAGTGATTTTCATCATACATCATATATTTGACCTGTTATCAGTGATGTTAAGTAATAGTTGTATCTATAAAACCCAAGTTGTGGTTTTTCTTTAAATATGTAAAGTGAAAAATTCTAAAAAAAACCTCCATTGAGGAGGTGGGTGAGAGGAGGATGTTAGCCAAGCTGACATCTATCATGGACAACCCCTCTCCCCCCCTGCATGAGACTGTGGGAGCTTGAAGCAGCTCCTTCAGCAACAGACTGAGACCCCCACCCTGCAAGAAGGAGCGCTACTGCAGGTCTTTCATACCCACTGCAATAAGACTCTTTAACACCTCATTATAGTAAATAACTGCATTTAAGTGATGACTGCATTTTCTCTGCATCTTCTCTGCTGCACACTGTAAATAATGTAATATCTTTCCAGTGCAATAGCATTCATAGCATCTTTATTCTCATATGAATAATAGTATGTCTATTACTTCTGGATGCCAAAGACAAGGAAAACATGTAACATAGTGTAAATAATCTACCTCACTTGTCACTTTATTGTCTCTATGCCACTTATTGTTTCTTGTTTTTTTATTACTGCCTTATTTTTTAATTAGCCATTTACTGGTATTTATTTTTGAGTTACTGTTTACTGTCTGTTACTGCTGCTGTGACAAGTAAATTTCCCCTAAGGGGGATCAATAAAAGTTATCTTATCTTATCTTAAACTCCACATACTTATTTGGAGGAGCGTGAAAAATGTCAACAAGTCACATACATTGTTTACGTACAGTATGTGTGATTAGAGTTGAAGAGGTAGTAGCATAAGTGAGCATACATCACCCTGACAACATGGAAGAATATTATGCCTCTACACACATTCATTTATTTTCACCATTTCTCACACTCTCATATCACCTTTGCAGGGAACCAGCTCTGTATCTGGCCTAACGCCTGACATCCTGACATGTACATGTACCTTGGAGGGCAGTCCTGTCTGTTGCAGGGAACCGCTGAGATGATGGGTTTTGGTATGTGCTGACACATGGTGGGCTCGACGTCCTTTCCATCCAGGGTGACACACAGGATCCTCCGCTGCCAGGTCCCTCTGTTCCCACAGGAAGCACTGCACGCGGTCCAGTCTCCAAAACGCCAGCCACACTCTGTCAACACAAACGTAAACCACTCATATTTACAAGATCAAGGACACAACAAACAAAATGTGTTTCAGAACACCTCAGGAAGGAAAGAGCTATAATCACCATTCCAGCATTTGCTAAACTAAGCGTACATGAGGGTTCCTGCACAGACTCTCAATTTTCAGTTTCAGATTTTGAAATGCCAACGAGCCCGCTCATTACTGTAATGCAAATGTGCAATATTTCCATCACTGCCTCAGTAACTACCTCGAAAACATATTTACTTATTTAACAACCCATGTGCAATACAATCATATGTGACTTTTACTCATCTGTATATACCATTCATCACTTGCACTAAAATTAATACATATTCTGGTGTCTGTGCAATACATATCTGCTGCTGTGCAATATATATCTGCTGCTGTGCAATATATATCTGCTGCTGTGCAATATTATGTGAACAACATAGAATCTGGACTATTTTTTACCATCAAGTCTGCATCTCATCTTGTATATATCTTGTATATTTAAAGCCTCCCTGCAACTTCTTAAACTGACTTTTTTACTTATACATTTTTTGTATACTTTTTAACTTGACTATTGCACTGAAAGGAGAAGCTCTCCAATCTTGTTGTACATCCTGTATAACGACAATAAAGGCCATTCTGACTCTGATTCTGATTCTGTAATGGTAAGACGTTGCCTGAGACAAACTGAGCTCGTTGACAGTGACACTGTATAACAGAAGGCTTGAATACAACTTGCTGAAGATCCCTACATCCTTCCTTCTATATAACTGTCATCCACCCAGCAGAGTCTTGTGAGTAGAGCTGCAACTAATGATTCTTTTATTATAAATGAAACGTTTTTAATGATGAATCTTTGAATCTATAAAACATAATTGAATATATTCATACAGTAACTATATCATCAGTTAGTGTAGTGGTTCACTTTGCTCTTTAGACACTCCATGTGATGTGGGGATGCCCTGGGGTTACACCCTGTTGAATGCAGGCTGGAAGCATGATTTCTCATGTTAATGTTTGTATCTTGCCTCTAACATATAATAAAAGATTGTTCTTCTACAGGTGAGGAGGTTAAATGTTAACTAATTCATACATCCATGAAACCTGCCCAGTTGAATACTTAAATGAAGACATTAATTTTTGGTATTACAAGTGTGCTCAAATGTTATATTTAAATATGCAAATGATGCTGTATCTAATTAAATATGCACTAGCTAAAAAAACAGATGAATACTGGAGAAAGTCAGGTTCAAAACTCTTGTTCTATTCTGCTAGAAAATCGTCTCAATGGCAATTAGAAAATCAATTTTCACTCAAATGTCATATTTCGCCATGTTTTTAAGATTAAAATGTCATATAGATCAGGCTATGAATGATGTATTAAAAAACCCTGTCTGAACCTTCAGACCAGAGACAGGAATAAAACTGGAAAGTTGATTTTTGCTGAATTGGAGATTTCTGGCTCCAAAAAAATAAGCT
>JBBMOC010001601.1:0-2500 GCA_037975185.1 Centropyge bicolor | reverse complement strand
AAGCTGGTAAAGCTCACACTGAAAGTGGGGGGGCCATTCATGATAATTATAGAAACAGGTCATAAACTCACAGTGGGAGATTTGAGTGATTTGAATGGCTGTTAATGGGGATGGCACTTCACCAAGCCTGCCACAGAAAATAAATTAGCTGCTGCATTGTGCCACTCCTGCACTTACATCTTTTGGAATCTGTGTGGATTGATACACTTGATAAATGGAAACATATAAGTGCTGAGACTCAGAACCTGAAAATACAAATGACCTTAAACATAATGTTAAATAAAAGTACTAGAACTTATTTTAATATTAAACAGAAATATTAAACTATAATTTTAGATGATGAGAAAAATAATGACATTAGTGTAAAACACACCTGCCACCAGCAGCTGAAACGTCTCTGAGTCGGAGCCATGTGTGTTGGCAGCCGTGCACTTGTACTGGCCTGCGTCAGACGCTCTGGGCTGGAGGATGTGTAGTCCTCCGGAGCCATCCCAGGACACCCTGCAGACAGGCAGAGAACATGTTCATCTGCTGATACGTTTTCTACGTTTTTGTCCATTTTTCCTGAGCAATTCAGGGAAAAATCTCGAGAACCAAAATGCATCAGGAAGCTTGGTCGTCACATATGTGCTTCCCACAGTAGTCATGTCTCCTAGGTCACTAAATCAAACAGGAATGAAATGGTGACTTGTTTACAATATGTACACCAAACTCCCTTCAGATCACGTTTCCTGGCTAAACTGTGATGAATGTCTACATGGGATATTTTGAATAATAATTTCTTTTATTTCAATTTCAATGTATCACTGGTCTGTTAATCCATCAAAATCCTGAATGTAAATTCTCCATCATGGTGGTGAACACAGACGACCCCAGTGCAGGTGGTGGACTTCAGGGGGGTGACAGGCTGGAGACTGCAGCTGCAGCTGTTGGTTTACAGTGAGAACAGCAGAGGGAAAAGGGTGCAGGCTGCGGGGGGTTTGATGCTGATGGTTCAAGAGTCAGAGACATATATTTCCTGAGATTCATAGGCTGCCTCCTGTCAGACAGAAAGCACTGATCCACTGGCAGGCGCAGAGCTGGAACGATAGTATTAAAGACAGAGCTGATGTCAGTGAACAGGATCCGGTTGCTGTGGAGACTCGTGTCTACTGCACCATCCACAGACCTGTTGGCTCTGCAGGGGGTCCAGGAAGGGGTCGGTGATGGTTTTGATGTGGGACAGCTAAAATGACTTCATCACCACAGAGGTCAGGGTGTCAGGTCTATAGTCATTAAATCCTGTGCTCCTTGCTGTCATATGTAGAAAAATAATTGAATTATTTTACTGTCTTGTCCTGTGTTTCATGTTGTCGTGTGATTTCCTGTCTTATTGTGAAACTAACTTCCTCTCTCGTTTCAGGTTGCTTGCCCTTCCTCTTGTGTTTCCCGCCACTGTGATTGTCAGCCCCGCCCTGATTGTTTCCACCTGATCCCCTTCCTTGTGTATTTAAGTCTGTGTCTCCCCTTGTCTCGTCATGAGTAAGTCTCTCCAGCTGTTTTCCATGTCACGTCTCGACCTTGTCCTTGTTAAGTTTTCAGTTGATACTTTGTCTTGCCTTTTTGCCAATTTGTTCCTCTTTAGAGTGATTTTGAGTTCTTGCATTTATTCACGTTTTGACTCTTTTTGTTTCCTCGTTGTGAGCGACTTTAATGTGATACTTTTAATAAACGCTCTTATTTTGAAGAAGCCCCTCTCTGAGTCTTGCACTTGGGTTCAGTGTATTCTCCAGCCGTGTCACTTGGCTTTACAGGGATAGAGACGGTGGTGGGGGTCTTGAAACAGGCCGTCACACCACATGTCTTCAGTGAGTGTTAATGTCCCTCTCCAGGATGGAGAAAGTCATCACTGTGGTGGGGGGAGCTGGGAGGAGTGGAGCTGATGAATCTACTATCCGACTATCCGATTGTCTTTCAAAGCAACAGTCGGCAAGACAAGGCATTTTTATTTGTATAGCGCATTTCATACACAGAAGTAACTCAATGTGCTTTACACAAAAACAAAAAATAAAACATACAATTTAAAATACGATAAAACCCGCAATTAACCCGAATAATATTATGAATGATTTAAAAACAAAGTATTGAAAAATAGAGAGAATGAAAGAAAACAAAAACGTAGAAAATATAAGTGCAGTGTAAAAATTAGCTTGCATTAAAATGAACAGAACAAACAGTGCAGATAAAAGATTAAAATGTCAATTCTTTAAAAGAGCTCACCCATAAGCAGAAGAAAAAAGAAAAGATTTTAACCTAGATTTGAAATTTTGAATATTTGGTGCTGACCTCAGTTCCCCTGGTAGTTTGTTCCATGTGTGTGCAGCATAACAGCTAAATGCTGCTTCACCATGTTTGGTTTGAACTCTGGGCTCGACTATCTGACCTGCGTCCATAGACCTCAGAGCCCTATTGGGTTTATATTCCATTAACATGTCATTAATGTATTCTGGACTTAGGCCAT
>JBBMOC010001600.1:0-11015 GCA_037975185.1 Centropyge bicolor | reverse complement strand
TGTGTGTCTGTGTGTCTGTGTGTGTGTGTGTGTGTGTGTGTGTGTGTGTGTGTGTGTGCAGGTGAGAGGAGGACGGTGGTTTCCTGCATGAGGATAGCCAATAAAACCATGGAGGTGGTCAACAATAGCTATTGTCAACCTGAGAACAGACCACACCCCCAGGTCCGACTGTGCAACACTCACCCCTGCCAGTACAGGTGAGAGACACACACACACACACACACACACACATACAAGCTGCCGACATGCAGCAGTATGAATTAATGAAATGACAGTGTAAGATTTTAGTGGTAGTTCTTTTCAGATTGATCCAACAGCTGTGTGTTCATGCTCATTCTGTAAACACTTCTTCTCTCTGTTTGCTCTCGCCAAAGAGAATGGACCGTCTGTTAGGAAGTGTCTGTGTTTTTCCCAGGTGGATGACAGGGGAGTGGGGGTCCTGCTCTGTCACGTGTGGTAAGGGTCTTCAGCGGAGGGAGGTGGTTTGTGTGTACCACCTGCAGAATGGCTCTCTCATCCACACCAGGGACCTGTACTGCCAGGGGGGAAAGCCCCCTCCCCTGCAGGGCTGTGAGGGCCGCCTCTGCCTCACCGTGTGGGAGGCTTCAGAGTGGTCCAAGGTCAGTCACACACCTTGTGCTGATGTCACGTGAAAACCAGGCTGAATGACAGATTTCACTGTTTACACTTGTTTCACATCAGGAACAACTTGACACAGAGCATCAGTGCTAAAGATAACAGTACTGACCATAAGATGCAAGTCAATGGGCAACAACCATAAAAACTGAAATATGTAGTTTTTGGTTCTTCCTGCAGGCTTTAGATCTTCTGTCTGAACAGGTAGGAGGTACTGGTTCATCTACGATAAAGGGTCTCTGTGCAGAGACAGACAGGAGACAAGACAGAATCTCTTCTCAGCTTTACTTTGCTCAGTAGCAGACACAAACCAAAGAATACAGCAAACACTCAATAAACTGGACACAAGCCAGGACAGAACATCTGGCATGAGCTCTGAGGCAAAGCCACTGCAGTCAGGTGGAGACAGAGTATACTGGTGGTCCCACTGAGCAGGGCGGGGTAATTCCTCAGCTCACAGCCAGGGCAGCATGGGGGGGCCTCAGGAGGATCTGGAGGATAGCATGGTTCCTGTCGGTGAACTGGGACCCTGATCAGTTTGGTCTTGTTGGTTGTGCTCACTAGAAGCAGAAGATGTGTTTTGATTGTCGAGCAGCATTTGGAAATGAGTCATATTCCTCTACAAATTTTATCCAACGTTTACTAAGTTTAGTATTTAAATTTTTTTGGAGAATCTGAAAAAAGTTTGTCTTTGGATATGCAGAAGACTTTTGCTGCTCCAGGCAACATTGCCATGAATGCAGCAATTATTGTGAATTCTTTGCAGCTCTTTAAATGAAAATGAGGTGTTTCTGTATAAACAACGTTGCCCATGGTTACTGCATGGTCAAAACTAGTAAAAGTAATGGCAGTTGACAGGATCCAAGCACAATACATGGTTTTTGAAAAGAACATAGCTTGAAATGCAGGTGAAGACTTGATGACTCTGGGACTAGAACGAGACAACAGGCGAGGTGACTTTCACTGTGAGCCGCTGAGGACAAAATCATGTCAGTGTCAACCAGCACCACAGTGTGGAGTGGAAACCTGTGGGACAGTAAATCAGCTGTGGATACTAATCTTTTTAGCTCGATAAATGTCCCTTCAGTTGGTTTTGGTCTCATCAGGGAAAGTCCTGTTTATACAACCCTACTTTCAAAAACATTGGGCCAATGTGTAAAACATAAAGCAGAATCTTGTGATGATTTGCTGATCATTTCTGACATATATTCAATTGAAAACAGCACATAGACATTATATTTAATGTTCATGTACCTCATCAGCTTCAGGTAATCAGGTTCATTGGTAACAGGTGATAGGATCATGATTGGGTCTGAAAGGTTCATCCTGGAAAGACTAAGTCGTTCACAAGGAAAGAGGGAGAGAGGTTCAACACATTGTCAAACACAAACACACAACTGTTGCTGGTTAAAACAACTGGTTTGCAATTGACTGCACACTGAACATTGAAGCTTTTAGGTATCTGGGTTGTAGTGAAAAGATGAAACTAACCAGACATTTTCTTTGCAACAGCTCAGTTAACCCTCTTCTCGGTTTCCTCGTCCTCCAGTGTTCATCAGCCTGTGGACAAGGAGTTCGTGAACGGACAGTGTCGTGCACAAACCCCCAGGGTCTTTGTGATCCTCTGTCCAAGCCCACTCAGGAGGAGCCCTGTGAGGACTACTCCAAATGTTATGAGTGGAAGACTGGAGACTGGTCCAAGGTAGGCCTGTCTCTACACCCAGGGTTCATGTAGAGTTCAAATGCAAATACGGTTAGGCAACTGAAGCACCTGGCTAAAAGACATGGTTAGCATTCATCAACATTTCCATGAGCCATGTTCCCATGTTCATTCATAGCAACTTACTTCAATGACCAAGGAACGGAAAACAACAAGAGGAAAAAAAAATGACTTTATTTATCAGAACATTTAGGCTGGATGTAATTTTACTGTAAGTCACAGTAGGATAAGTTTTACTGGCCTGTTGTATATGTAATCACTGAGAACTCAGAGACATCATGACCTCCTCCTCACCAGCCTGTTGACAGAGCAACATGAAACCAAAGGCATCACTGTTGTTACCAGCTGGGACTGACTGTGAACTGTGTTGAATTCGACCCAAGCCCATTTTGCAGCCAGTCAATAGATAGACGGATTGAAACATCAGTCCCAGGAACAGTTCTCTGTCCTTCAGGGCTCCACTCTTTCTACTTTTCCTCCTTTCATCGTCACCTGTTTGTGTCTGCGTGAAAAGAGTTCGACTCATTAGAGAGTATGAAGACTCTTGGCAAATTAGTTGTTGAGTAACACCATGCGAGCTTCATTACACTGCTGCTATCACACTTTTATTCACTTTTAATGGCAGGAAGTGAAGTAGCTGCAGCAGCCTCACTACAACACTGTCATAGATGATGAATTATTGCCATTCACTTCATCATTTTGCTCATTGTAATCATTAGAATCAAATCCTCCTGGCTGGTGGCAGCCATTGTTTTGTAAAAAGTCCTGTTTGAAAACATTAAGTCTTGTACTAGTTTGAATTGTGCAACATCAGATTGGAGTGAGTAGAACTGAAAAGGTTCTTGTTTCTACAGTTGAATACATGCGCCAGTCAGACAACAGATCTTCACCAGTCATTCACCTAGAACAATGTGGCAACCAGCTATGAAAATAATGAGACGTCATTAGAAAAGAACAAATGAATTTTATCTGATCAAATATGTCATATGTCAAATTTAGATTCAGTTTACAGGACAGAGGTCTGTTCACAAGACTATAAACTCTGTACTGTGAAAACTGAAGTGAGGAATCCATCCATTTTGTTTTGTCCTGTTTTTCTTTCTTCCAGTTGGGACAATAGCCAGGACTACCTGTAACTTGTCTAAAAGTCTGAACCATCCAAACAAATTCTCGCACTTGACACGATCTGAATTATGGTTTAATTGGATCTAGACAGAGACCCCCTGTTTTGGTCCTTTGTTTATAAGCACAGTAATATCACTTCTCTTTTTTCTTTTAGAACCTTCTTATAATTTTATCATGTGTGATATTTGTCTATTTTTGCTTTTTATTTTGGAGCCTGGCCTTTGAAATGTCCTATGTAAATAAACTTAGCATTAAGACTGTAAGCAGCGTAAAGCAGCTTGTTCAAAGTTACACCTCTTAACACCTGTTAAGGTCACTAATGAACATGTAGCATCTTAACCTGTTATGGTGGGCTCTTTCAGTGCTCGTCATCCTGCGGGAAGGGCCTGCAGTCGCGAGTGGTCCAGTGTATGCACAAAGTGACTGGCCGCCATGGTAACGACTGTCCGGTGACGCTGAGACCACCGACCTACCGACCCTGTCACCAGGGTACCTGCAATGAGAAAGTCAATGTGAACACCATCACCTCCCCCAGGCTAGGTGAGACTCCACTCTGCTTCGTGCAACAGCAGCAGCCTGTTGTTTTAATCAGCTGCTGAAATGTTACAGGAATCAACTAAAATAGATATTTACAGATAATTAAATAAATAAGAAATTAAAATTGAATGCACATTTTCACAGTATTCACAGTTAACTTGACCTAACAAACAAAAACTAAACTCATAGCAACATAATCTAATGTCACATTGCCATAGCAACACTAGCTGTTGAACCATGTTTTTTTCAGGGGCATCATGGACAGCCATCTGAGAGACAGAGAGAGGGGGGGGGGTCATGCAATACTACAAATCAACATGATCAAGTTTAGGCCATTATTACATTTCCCCCATAGTTTATCCTCTGACAGGAAGTGTTTGTTTGCTTCTTAACACTGATGACCAGACTGGCACTGGGTGCATCGAGTGACATCAGACAGACGTCTGCACATGCTCCTTCCATGTCTGACTGAAAACCATGGCATCTGAGCCTTTCTCTTAAAGCTTCACCCGTTAACTACGAGAAGGTTGCTGGTGCAGTAAAAACAAAAGGACATCACCCGGTGTGTGAACAGGAACTGAATGTTAGGTCAAACATTCTACTGCCAGTAGAGACCAGTAGAGTTCAAGTGTTGTCAGGAGGTTTCCATTAAGTGCAAACAACCCTGCACAGGATAGGGAGCGAAGGTACATACAGCTCTCGACTGGAAGAGTTAACACATCATTTCAGCTTTGTGGCATCATTAAACAAGGAAGTGAAAATGAACTTTAGTTAACGAGGGCATGCTCAGCTCAGCCCTGGTGTAACTGGGGACTAATGCTGTGTGATCACCCACTTTGTCACAGTTGAAAACAATAGTATTGGTTCTTCAGTTTGGAGAAGCTGTTGCAACACATGTGACCTGTGAATACTGACTGGCTGCCTCTCTCCTCCCCCCAACCCCAGCTGCTCTGACCTACAAATGCATGGGGGACCAGTGGACGGTGTACTGCCGTGTGATCCGGGAGAAGAACCTCTGTCAGGACATGAGGTGGTACCAGCGCTGCTGTGAAACCTGTAGGGACTTTTATGCCAAGAAAATACTGCACAAGAGCTAATGACCAAATGCACCTGCTTCTCCTCCTTTTTGTAAATGTTTTGAATATTGTTAAATGTTATAAGAAAACAATTTCTATTATTGATGGAACTTTTTGTATTTAAATGGCAAGTACACGTAAGTGTACATTTTAAATGGGCTCATAAGCTTCTAGTTTTGATGAAGACTTGAAAATGTCCAATATTTCTTTTGCTGTACTCCCAAAAAAAAAAGAAAAAAAAAGATTGGGCAAGCCTTTAGAACGCCAACCCAGGCGGCTTTATTGCACAGAATGACTGAAAATAAGTGCTTGATTTTGGAGTAGACTTTTTCTGGCAGGTCTACCAGACAACATGGGATGATGAGTTTGCCAGAGCTTTTCCCTTCTCCTCTCTTCCTTCATTATGCTCTCCTTTGTATCTTTTATTCTGTTGTACTGTATTATAGCTAACTGTTGCAATTTCAGATAACGAGTACATAGGTTTATACCAACAGTAAGTCAAATTATGACACATGAATATTAAGTATACTGTAATAATGTGTAAGTGTTGATCAGGAGCCGTGGTGAAATGCTGTAGGATTACAGTGAATTGACCAAGCTAATGACAGGAGACCCACTGATCCACAGGTCTGTTTGAGGGCCGAGGATAGTTCATGTAGCAGAACATGGTGAAAGCTTAGATCTCCACTCTGAGGGGACATGATTGTTTCCTTTCAGGTGCAGCCTGTTGATGGATTCAAACTTTTCTTGCCAACAATATTACTCTTTATTTATATAAGATTTATTTAAATTCACTTTGGTCAACTGTGCACCTCAGTGCAAACTCTTGTTTTGCAGTGTTAGTTGTTCGACCTGTAAGAAGGTGGGGGTCAGTGTCAACAGAACCACACAGTAACTGTGAGAAGTGACACCTTGTACTGGCTGTTTCAGTGCTGGTCATCCTGACCGTGGGCATGGTGCCACCACAAGCCATGAACACATGCATTCAGACACGAGCTCTGAACTCTGAGTGCTCATAAACAAATCTTAACCTTTCCTCTTGGCTTTTCACAAAGTGCAGTACTTTTGTCTGAGGAAAACCTCACTTACACTTGTCATTTCAGGTGCCTGGTATCCTGATAATAATTCACATGCTATTTGATATCCATACTTTACACTTAGCCTCATGTTTCCATCTCCGCTGGTCAAATCACCATGTGATGACAGTCTGTCAGTCTGTCTCAGTTTTCCTGGCTACTTTCAAATCAATCAGTCAACTCTAGAACTCGGTGCTAATGAAGCAGTTTCAGCACCGACAAAAAAACAGCTGACAACCATCCAGCAAACACAGAGACGAACTGTATTTATGAACTATAAGTGAGACACAAGTTGTATCATCTACACAGCCTTGATCTCCACTCCCTGGCCCTGACAGAGCTCAGCCATGACCTCCACTATTCCTCCACTGTTCCTCCACTGTTCCACAGGGTACGCCTGCAGTCTAACAGTTTTGGCACATACAGAACGACATGGGACAGAGACAGTCACATGAATTTAAACTACACATGCCTGCAGATGTCCGAGACAGTAATCTGATCAACGTAGTGATGCTGATCATAAAATCTATGCAATAACCACCATATACAATGTCAGGCTTTTCAAGCATTTCAAGAATGAAGCAACCAGATAACTGTCACATTGACCACACCTTAACTGGAGGTGGTCACATACTGTGGTCAGATCTTAGTCAGACATAGATGACGTGTAAACCTACCAACCTATCAGTAGCTGTAAATCTTGTTTTTGCTGACCTCCACTGACAGGAAGTCATTTAACTTCTCACCTCCACACCAAAACTTCATGGCCTGTTGACTGTTGACTGACACACACACACCCACACACACACACACACACACATATATGGGCTGATTCCCGTCAATCATGTCACCAGTTTTCTGTTAAATTCCTGTGTCCAGCAGCAGCAGGAATCTGTTTGTTGTACCTGGGATCTGGTGCTTCTTCACCATCTTTAGCTTCAGTGCACAGGGCATCGCACAAGCTGGAACTGGCACTAGTCTCAGAAGCAACACAGACACTACTGCTCAGGCTGGTGTTCAGTTACTCTCTTTGAATCATGTTAAAGTAACTCTGCTTCTTCCTGCTGTTTCAAGCTGCCTGTCAAAACCCTCCCGATGAGCTCTTTCTCTCTAAAGGAAAAGTAAATACAGCGCAGCAGCTTCTCATTGCAAACCGTGTTTGGAGACACATCCACCATAGTGAGATCTGATCACAATACAGACACAGCCGAGATCACAAGAACACTCATTTTCAAAGACCATTTGTAAATACAAAGGCAACATGTCATTCTAGAGATAACATGTCCAGATACAGGTCACTTGTTAATAGCAGGTGGAAATGGGGGTCAGAGATTTATGACTTCCTTCTTCACGGCTTCAGATGCTTTTTGTAAACATGTCACCTCTTACAATGGCAACTGACAGTAAAAGTCAGGAGATAAATCGCTAGTCGTAATCTTTAAATGATCTTCAAATGGTCAAAGGATGAATATTTAATATCAGCACTAAACATGTGTCACCAGCAGCTGCTGTTCAGAAGTGTCATCATCATCCTGTCACTCCTCTTCATACAGTCATGGAGCTCACATGCCTCAGTGTGTGTGAACATCCTCAGTCTTTTCCAAGAGGTTGAATGGTGCTATTCATTATTGTGGAATTTAGCTTATTGTCAGTGATGGTCCTATTGTCATCGTTAACAGTTATTTGTTTTTGTATGTTGTAGGATTATTTAATAACTTGCCTTTTGTTGATGTTTTGTTTTTTTTTTGCCGATGTAGTGCAAATATCCGAATTATTCCTGTACTGTACTTTTTTAGTTGCACATACAGTATGTTTGGTACATAAACTCCACTAAATGAATTTTATGGTGCTGATTTGGAACTGAGTAAATCATTTGTTTATACAGGGATTTAACCATCTGTCTGTTGTTCTGTGTAGTCACACTATATTTGTATTGTCATCCACTTTGTGTTCAGTATTCATCAGACCATTCTGAGCAAGAACCTGAATGATTGGATCAAATTCTATTCAAGTCTACTGTAAAGTGATCCTCTTTTTATTTTGTTATGTAATAAAAAATGTGATTTTACATGGAAAAACAAACCTTTATTACCAGCTGTTAAGGTATGTGGATTTACCATTAAACCAGAATGCAGACTACTCTCTTCTTCTTCTTCTTCTTCTCCTCACAGTCTACTGCCATACACTGTACTAATGTAGTTGCAAACAGAGATAGGAACATTTTCACGTAATAATATTTTTCATTATATTCCATAACTCCTGATCTGTAAATAATGATTGATAGTCTTCATAGTCCATTGTCATATATAATAATGATTCTATATGACAATGCATTATGAAGAATTCATACTTATTTATTAATGGCATATTTATTTATTAATCCTTTTTCTTCCCTCTTGAAGGCCATGACTTGATTGAAAGGTCCTGAAGAAATCTAGCAAGTGGACCTTTAGTCATGAAATTAAATCAGGAAAAACTATTTTAAACTTCTTTTAGAGTTACACCTTCCTTGGGTGGCATATACAAAAACATCACCATCAGAAAAGCAAACTAGTCAAACCTGGGCAAACCAGTCATATAATGATGATAAGCCAGGGTAAGTCTAAGATGCTGTGTTGTAGCCAGACCTTTCAGCTCTGGTGTGAATAGGTCAAGGTGGTGTTTCTCCTCCTCATGACTTCTGAGGAGCAGAGGTGAATCAGGGCGATAAAAACTGAAAACAACCAAATCATAAATAGATCTACTTAGACTTCTATTTCCAGACTTCCAACACCTGTTGCATGGCACTACATTCGTCTCCTCCGATTCCATCATATCATTCAATTCCTCTTCTCTCTTACACAAGTGGGGGGTTAATCATTGGGATAAATCTCGACAGAAGGGATTTTCTGTGGAGCAAAAACAAAATGGGAAAGAGAGGAGGAGGAGGACCAGGAGGTGGAGCAGGAGGAGGACCAGGAGGTAGAGCAGGAGGTGGAGCAGAAGGTGGAGATGGACCTTCCCAACTAGGCAGGTAACACCATCTGCACTGAGATGGCCGACTCTGGAGAAAACCCCCGGAAAAATGGTTCTCTGTTCTCTGTGAAGGAGGTTTGTCCAGTTCTTCATCCGAAAATCAAAAAAGACCAAGGGATCCCAAAACAAAGTCCCACAGCAATAACATGAACACATCATGTGAGATGCAGTGGTCCATCTCTCCCATTGTGTCTCTGATCCAGGGCTTTTGTTTGTCACCTTCAAAAACTGTTGGTGAGGGGAATTCCTGGGCTGAAATGCTGTTGTGTAAACTCCATGTTAGCCTACGAGGCACCACTCAGCCCAGGAAAAGGCTCCTCTCCTGTGTGCTCTATCTCAAGGTGTCTTCCAGTTTCCATTCCTGGCTCCCATTCCCTGACCAGTTTTCTCCGGGTGCTTTGGTTCGCCTGACTATCAGAACTCACCTTACAGAGCTGATGTGTGAAAAAAATGAAATGAAATCAATGTCATTGTTTGCATGTCTGTCAACAGCCATATGCAAACATATCCACAAAGTGAATCAAATAAAGCATTACACCAAAAGCCCTGCTGGTGGCCCAGTGGTTAGAATTCTGTGCTTTCACCGCCACGACCCGGATTCGATTCCCAGCCAGGCTAATTACCCAAGACATGTGTAATGTGCTATATTTAGGTAACCTGGCACAGGCCCATATACAACATAAGGCCTGGTATGTTATTTAAGGTCTATTAGCAGTGACCAAGAAGGCAACCATGAGGAAGTGGTGCAAGTGCTTTGCCTTGAATTTTGTCATCAAGTGAATTACATGCTCAGTTCAGGTCAGCTGATTGAATTTGCCATTCATTCCATTCATCACTGGGTTTTGGGTCATTTGGCCATAACATGACCTCCACATGTTTTACAGACAAGCTGGTATGCATAGGACAGCAGGCTGTTCCTTTCTCTCTCTCCACCACTCTGGTAGAGGTTTACCTGTGACTCTGCCCTTTTGGTGGTGATTTGTATCTTGTGGTAAACCTCTGCAGTCAAGTCTTCTGACAGCGATATGCCTCCCCCTGGGAGAGTCTTCTTGATGTGGCTGACCACTGAAAAGGGTTCTCTCTTCTTCTGTCATCCACCACAGTAGTCTTATAGGATCTAAATGGTTATTTCCTACTATGCTGTGCATTCTTTAAAAGAACATACCAAACAGTTGATTCAGACAAAACTACTGTGCCTTCTGTTTGTCTGATTGAATGTTTCTCATTTGTTATTCGTTACGATGTTAAAGCATTCTACTATTGTCCCTGGTGCTTTGTGTCATGGTGTAAGGAGTCTTTTCTTGAACTGAACCAATGACATGATAACAGTCTGTATTGTAGCATGCTTGGCCAACTTGTCAAAGTGAGTTATTAGGGTGAGTCAGCTGCAGCTCTCTAACCTTGACCATTGGCAGAATTTGGTACTTTCATAGGTACTGACCAAATTCAGTCAACAAAGCAAGCATGGCTGATAGAAAGCACTCAAAAGTATGGCTCCACTTTTCAAAATGTGATGCAGATTATGCTCGCTGCAATATTTGTGACGTGAAGCAAAGGGCCAGCGGCAGGTATACTTCTAATCTGAGGAAGCACTTGGTTAAACACAAGATTTTTCTTAAGGCTGAAGAAGAGTGCCTTTTTTCGACAGCCTCAGATCTACGGCTACAACTCCTGCACCGTTAGCATGCTGACTTCCGTTAGCAACTACACTATACCTTTATTTATGTAACCCTGACATATATGTTAATTAAATTCTAATGAAATTCATGAGGTGTGTTACAGTTTTAAAAAGATTTAAAAATATAAATAAGTTACATATGTAAATATGAG
>JBBMOC010001599.1:7563-11016 GCA_037975185.1 Centropyge bicolor | reverse complement strand
ACCTGAGGGGCGTCTGTGCAGGGGTGGAAACACGTAAAAACTTGCTTGACCTGCTTTGGTTCCCTCTTGGTTCGTATGTTACTTTCTGCCCCCCCTGGCACCAAGTTCATGACAGTTCTTTTAGAATAATGAGAGGACAAATTACAAAACGCTGCATCAAGACTCAACTGCGACAGGACAGTTATGAAAGGAGGGATTTTGATTTTGCATTCAAGCTTTAATAACAACCCCCCCCATCAATGCTCATCCTCGCTCATGTGCTTGAATTGTGACCAAACAGACCAGATACATGGATTAAAGGCTGTAGGTTGTAGTTTACTTTGATGGACCTGAGGACATGTATTTCTCTAAGTGGTTTCCAAGGTTGACTCTAAAGTTGTTAATGTCACACATGACTCGTTTCATTAAAATAAGACAAATGATCTGCTCTCGCCAGAGGCAAGAGGGAATTAGAAGATCCGGTCTATACATGTCAGGGATGCTCATCATATCATGTGAACCTATATGAAACACTATCACTCTCATGGTTTGACAGATGGCTGTTTATATGATATTTTCTTTGTCGCTGAATCATCATGTGTCTTTTATCATCAGTGCATTAATAAGAGTCGAAGTGACCTGTTGAAAGAGTTTGAGGTATGAGGCCAAGACACTTTTTTTTCCTACTACTGTACATATACACTGTTACACAAAGAGATCAGGTTTGCATTGAGCTGAAGCATGAGCTTATTTCACAGGCAGCTTGCACACTGTGGTAAGACGGAGCATCCTGTTCTCTGAGCAGAACAAGCTGATAAGAAGAAGAATTGCTCAACTCCTATGTGTGTGTGTGTGTGTGTGTGTGTGTGCATGGCTAACGAGGGTCCAGTCATTGTATAAATGCTGACAACCTGTCTGAGGAAAAACAGCAACCTTCAAAGTGCAGAATGTCTTTAATCGTAAAAATAGTAAAAAGAATAAAAAAAGGAAAAACACATTATAGCTCTCAACATTGTTCTCACTGATTGATTTGTTCACCCTGAAGAAATACTCAGTTTAACTTAACATGATTCATTTTTTTTAGGAGAAAATATATATATATTGCATCGTTCATTAGCATAAGTCCAGGAAGTGTTGCACATTGTGACGGGAACAGACGTCGTCAGAACCAGAAAAAATTCCAAGTCTTCTCCCTCCTCATTCCCCACAATCCCCTGCTTCTTCCGAGGCAGGTCTGGGCTTGGCCAGGTTGGCCCGGACCCGAGCCTGGTCCACGGCGTCCAGCAGGTTTTTGGAGTCCAGCGCCAGAGTGTGAGCGGCGGTCAGCATCTGCCGCTGGCACTCCTCCTTCAGAGACGTTATGGCGTTCTGCTGGGCCAATCGCATCTTATTGATCAGCTCCCCGAGATCCTTGTTCAGCAGTTTCTTCGTGCCCTCGATCTGACGTGGGGAGGAGAGAAGATCACATGATACACTTTCAAATTTGTTTGTAAAAGTCTCTTAAAAGTGTCTTGATTTAATGCAGTTCCACCTCCAATCAAATAATCAAGCTTTATCTGCTCTCTTGGCTTTGTGCATGTGCACCGTCACAAAGGGTAAGAGCAGTGGTTGATGCTAATCGACATGAGGTCTACCTCTGTGGTGAGCGAGCTGTGCAGAGACGGAAGAATCTCATCGACGCTTTGCATCAGGCCGCGCAGAGTGATACCCACGGCCTGAGGGAGGGAGGCAAAGAAGGAAGGAGGGCAGAGTGATGGAGGGAGAGGAAGAGAGGAGATAATGGATGATTAGACATTTTCTATTAAATTTCCTCCATCACTTGACAGAAGCTCTGAAAGTGTTAGGTCTGTTTACTCTGACACAACAGCGCCCTCCACTGGTCAGTAACTCATGGCCGTCATATTTCTTTATATCAGGCAGAACCATATCTCAGTTTGCTAAGGATTTATAAAGAGGTTGCAAATCAATGTCCTGAACAGATTCATGCTCCTTAGAGGATGAACCCTTTCCTCTAGTGCCACAAACGTCTTCTCCCTCCTCTCCCTCTCCGTTCTTCCATTCACCATGTTCATAATTTTTTTTAACATATATATCTTTATTGGGTTGATACATTTCACCCATTTTCCCCCTTTTTGAACACCAACAACCCCCCCAACTAGAGAGTCACATTCACACAATCTGAGCAAAAAATACTAGTAAACACACACAACTCTCTCCCTCCCAAAGAAAGAACACATGAAAGGTAAACAGCAAGAACATCAGAAAAATAAATAATAAGAAGGAAAAAAAGAAGAAAAAAGGGACATTTAGAGGAGAAATCAATAATTTAATACATGCTGCTATAATAACCAAGTCACATCAGTCCATCCTATGTGGATCCATCCCAATCATCCAAAGAGGGAGTGGAATTGATCAAGTGAAAAATGGGGTTCCAAGTTTTATAAAATTTGTCAGAGCACCCCCTGATACTGTACTTAATTTTTTCTGATGTAACAATGACAATAGATCTTTCAGCCAGGAGTTAGGGGAGGGAGGATTCTTATCCTTCCATTATCATTTTTAATGTGAAAAGATGTTCCCAGAAACAGAAAGTCCACTTGGATGGACCTACCTTGACAGCGTTGGGATACTCGGAGGCCGGCAGCGTGTTGACCTCATTCTTCAGCTGCACCACCTGTTTCACTATCGCCATGACGCCTGTGTAAACCTGATCACCTGAGCGGTCCAGCTCAGCCGTGGGCCGAGGCTGCAACGCAAACATCAACATCTCCATCGGTGTATATCAACTTTCCTGTGTAGCTTTGAGGGTTCTTTTCATAAAAAAGCACCAAATTTACACCACGGGGGTGTTTTTATTTTTACCTGTGTGACTGTGGGAGGCATTGGAGGCTTCTTCGGAGGACCTAACAGAGAGAGAGAAAAGCTCCATGTTGTTTTCTCCCACACATTTTCTGCACATAAATATGACACTCTGTAGAAGGTTTTGCAGATTTTATTACAATATGGTGAAAGTGATGTATCTTAGAAGCTAGAAAGCTTGTTTAAGGAAGCTACAAACTGAAACGAAGCCTAATCTGGACTCACCATTCTCTGGGCTTTTTTCAGGAGGCTGACATAGAAAGAGAGGAGCAAGAAAAGAGGATGTGAATATATCAATTGTGTAGGTTTCACTTTAAATGGGGTCAGAGGTCAGTTTATTAGTGTGATGTTTTTATTCCCATCTAACTCAGTGGATCATTAGTGTCTCATTAGTCTGGACAATTTGAAGCATAAAAAAGTGCTTTAATTAAATGATGATTAATATGTTTGTCTCTGCCCCCTAGTGGCCAAAAGGTGCTGATTTAATATCACTCACTAATTTAAAACACAAGGAAATAAAAGATACCTTGGTGTGTGAATCCTGTCGCACAACAGGATCCTACAGAGACACAGAAGCAGAGTGATTGCATCAATGATCCATGTCTGTGTTTGCAC
>JBBMOC010001599.1:63-5063 GCA_037975185.1 Centropyge bicolor | reverse complement strand
TCTCCGTGTTCATAGAGCTCCATGACGATCCAAACGGGATCAACGTCGATGACTCCGATCAGACGCACGATGTGGGGATGATCCAGATTTTTCATCAACCCTGCAACAGACGGAGCATCACTTTATTCTCTTAACCACCTGCGCACCTCCAACTCAGTTTTACTTGACAGGAAAAACGTTATCAAAAAATAAACTAAGCACTGTGTTTGCATTGCAGATGTTGTACAAGTGATATCTCTTGAGACATTTTTAACTGCTTCTCATTCACGCTTTTATTTATAGAGCAGTTCACTTTCACAGCTGCACCCATTTGTTTTTTATTACATTATTTCAGCTGCATGTTCAACATAACCTTATAAGCTAGTACAGCTTTAAAGCCAGACTATGCAGCTTTTCAAGGAAGAAACAACACATGCTTAATGACTGATTTTGTCAGTGACAATAGTCCCACTTTAAAGTTAATTTATAGGAAATTGTGAAGCAACAATTTACAATTTTTTTGTCATTCCAACATCAGACCAAATTTTCCACTTTTTGCAGAAGTAATTTCAAAATGTAATGGACAAAAATCATCACTCTGATGATCGTTAAATCCCACTCAGTAATATTGTTGCCTGTAACAAACAACACTTTCCAGTGTGATGCAGAATATTGCCTGTCTTGCTCGAGAGCGTGTCCACAACATTATCAGTTAATGTAGCTATAATTAAATGCTATCTTTCTAAATCTACACTTTGTCCCTGTTACCAAAGGAACAAAAATCAAATGAGCTGTCTCGTCTCACCCTGAGTCTACCGCAGCCTCCAGCCTGAACTTTTTCACCAAACCACAGCCAGGCGGCAGGAAGTCGACTACAGCAACCTTCAGCCTGATGAAACATGCAAAACCCTGAAATGTTCCAGGCTCAACTTCTAAACTCTCCTGTCATCATGTTTCACTTTAGAATCTTTCTATTTCATGTTTACTGCGATTAAAACAACCATCAGTCGTATTTTCACGTGAAAAAAATTCTGCTACCAAAAAGTGACTTTTGTGAAAGGTTGACATTTCCTGTTGAACGTCGCTCATACCCTGCAGTTGCATCACAAATCTCCCCGTGAGCTCAATGTGCAGCTGAGACGCGCAAGTGCAAGTGTTCTGTTAGGAAAGAATCAGTGCAACACTCACCAGCCTCAGCCAGGAACTTCTCCTTTACATCAGCTGAACAGTCCTTGCATGTTTTGATGGCCACGCAGATCCTCTCTCCTGTCTGCAAACACACACATGCACACGTTACTTTACTTGTTATACCAAACCTTTGGGTACACTGGAAAAAAGGCCCCTCCAAAAATAAGTAAAAAAACAAAAAAAAACAACAAGATATTTTTGCTTGTAATAAGTGAAAAAATCTGCCAATGGAACAAGTGAAAATTGTCTTGATAAGATTTCTTGAAATAAGACAATATGTTAAGCCTGACAAGATCTTGAAATTAGCTGGAAAAACTCATCCTTAGCTATATTTTATTTGTATTGTGAAGTTTCAAGTTAAGTCTGTTAACTTGAAACAAGATGATTCATCTGTAACAAATAGCACAGCAGCTTAAAAACCTTATGGCTTGTTTCATCTGAGATATGACTCAAAATAAGATGTTTTCAAGACTGTTTCACTTTAGATATTCAAGATGCACCGTCTAAAAACAAGTTACTATATCTGACTGAAATGTTAAACGTTAGGTGATTGTGTCCTATATCAGGTTTCAGGAGATATTTTGACTAGAAAGTCGAAAAATATACTTGGTAAGATTTTGAGTTTTTGCAGTGTAATAGATTTTCATTTGATTCTTGTGTGACGTTTGACTGAACAAGCAGATAATAGATGAACTCACTGGGCTTTTATAAACCCCATCGTGGACCTCTCCAAAGAACCCCTCGCCCAGGATCCGACCCACGACGACATCATCTCTGGAGACCCTGTGCTTATCTGAACAACAGACATGAAGAAGGACAGCTCTTGTTCAGTGTTTTGGTTGAAACCTGCTGGTGTGGAAATATGCTACAACAAGAATTACCCTTACATGTTGTGATGCACCAAGGTTAAACATTATATACAATCTAAACAACATCCATAAATCTTTGATGCTACTTTTTACAATTTTCCTGAATGTGACACAGAGTCATTGGTTCAGTTCAGGGTTATATTTGAGTGTAGCTTCCATCACTCTTCATGTTGACTATCTCAGCTTTTTCTGTTTGTTGCATGCTGAGGAACTGATGAAGATGATGTAGCTACTTTAAAGATGGACGTGTTTGTGATTGTAAATCAGGGTGATATCAGGGTAAACTTTCAGTGAATCGCTGCTCACCTCCAGAGTCCTCCGTGTCCTCTGGAATCTCAGCATAAATATCCGAACCTGGAGTGAAGTGAAATCACACGTGTTTGCTTTGTTTTGTAAAGAGTCAGAACCAAACAGAAGAAGCAGCTGAACAAACTGCTGATTAGTCCACTTGAATTAATGCTTAGCACAAAGACTTACTCAAACCTCTATCAGGACCACTGGAACCACCACTGGACAGAGGGAGAAATATGAAATATGACCAGAACATAAATGAAGGAATAAAAACATTCACAAAGTAAAACACAATGCTTGAATCAACCAATTTACTACCTGAGTGGAAAAATACAACTCAACTGTCAGCAAGGTTTAAGAGACATTACTTTCCGATGTGATTCATCACACTCACTGTTTTGGGATGTCGGGCAGTTTCGGTCTTGTGTCTCTTCCTGAAAGAATCCGATAAAGTACGAGAGTAAATTCCAGGTTGGAAGATGATTGAAATGGCACAGGTCTGTGTAGCCAGTGTGAAAACTGCTGGATGGTTTAATCATTTTAATTTGACTGTTGTTTTACTACAGAGGAGGATTTTTATTCCAGGCGAGCTGTACCTCTGTTGGGCCGGATAATCAGTGAGCTCTCCGAGCTGCCCTCCAGCCGACAGTAGCCGTCGATGAGGTGGGCCATGTTTTCCGCCATGGCCAGAGAGGAGGTGTTCACTGAGAGCGGCTGGAGGGTTGAAGATACAAGATAGTCAGAGTGTGTTGCTGCTTCAGTTTGAAAAGCTTCACACCATAACCTCAACTGACTCTGTGACCAGATGGCCACCATCAATCTTTGCATCTAACTCTCTTATTCCCAAAATGTTGAATTACTCCTTCAGGGAGTGAAGCGTCACCTCTTTGGCCCCCTCGATGTGTGCGGTGAGCAGAGCCCGGCCGTCGCTCTCGGCAGAGCAGGAGATGCTGCGCACCTGAGAGAACTTGGCCAAACAGATGGGCTGCGACAAAGAAAAAAAAAATGATTTCCATATGTATAGATGTGCACTATGATAGAGCTACTCCTGCAATAAGGCTCACTGAGGACACTCTTTTACTGTAAATTCACATGTTTGCTTTCCTCATATTTTAAGTGTTGCTCATAGTGTATTTATGTTTCTAGAACCAAAACCTGTCATACTCCATGTGATTATTTCTATGTTAAACATGCTTGCATTATTTCACATCTTGTTACTTTTAAGTGACTTTTTAATACTTTTTAATAATTTTACTGATTAATGTATTAATTATATGAACGATTTTTAATTTTAACTTCTGTTAAAAGACCAAAGACTTGGGCATTTGGTACTGCCAACAGCAGTCAGGCTGTATAATCATGGACTTGAAAGGCTGATTTTTTAAATTTACTTTTTAATAATTTTATTGATGAATGCGTTAATTATATGAATGATTGTTAATTGTAACTTCTGCTAAAATTCTGTCCTTGGACTGCTAGCATGAATCCCTTAAATAAACTTGAAATAAAAGTTATATTTCATGTTGTATGAATATTAAAAACAGCTGTTGAGTAAATAAAGATTTATAACACAAAGCATTGCAAAACAAAGGGAGAGAAAGAGAGAGTGAGCTCACTGTGGAGTTTTCAGTTTGCTGACTGATGCCCTCAGAACCGATGACCAGGTCTATTGTTAGATTCCAACCATGCTATAGGAACAGGACACATGCACACAAACAAAAACCCACAACTTTTACACTGACTTGTGACAGGAAGTAACCTTTTTTTTTCCACTTGTGGTCGCATCAAACTCACCACGAGCTGGCAGGCGAAGCTCTCCTGTGTGTAGCTGTAGCAGTGAGCCAGAGTGGTGAAGAACCTCTCCATGCACTGGTCCTGCTTCAGGGTGGAGTAGCCCTGGAAGGTCTGCTGGATCAGCCGACGGAGCTGCTTCGGCTGACACATGGCACACAGACACAAATCAGTGAAATCGTCATTTAAAAAAAAAAAGTTTCATCGCGTTATTTCACCTCATTGTGATACTGAATGACTCTACCTTCATGCTGTTGATGAGCTCTCTGGGAAAGAACAGGTCCAGACCCACATCCTTCCTAAAGGAGGAGAGCCAGAAAACAAACACACACATGTCATGTCTCATTATGTTTGGAAGAAAATTGGACACCTTATTGCAGAGGGATGCACATATAAACTTGACTTACTCTAATAGTTCAAAGTTGGACTTTTTCTCCAGACCGTTTGGATTCATGTCTTTGTAGAATCTCCTGCAAACACAATAAATGAACAGAGTGAAAAGCCTTTAATTTATCATCAGTAATAATAAATCCCGTCCAGTTGTTGTCCTGTTCTCTCCCATGTGGAGCAGTGACAGACAGACATTCTGCTTGCATGACGTTGTACCTTATTTCCAGACAGCCGAGCTGCAGAGCCATCCCATCGCTGACCTTTGAGGCATACTGCTGCATGTAATCACTTCGTACCTGTGGATACACACACACACACACACACACACACACACTTTCCATTGACCACAGCTATTATAGAGACTGATCCGAACCTAACCATTAGCCCAATCTGAACCTAATTCTTAAACAAGCCTTAATCCTATAAGAATCCTTAGTAAAGACACACACACACACACACACACACACACACACACACACACACACACACACA
>JBBMOC010001598.1:10000-11019 GCA_037975185.1 Centropyge bicolor | reverse complement strand
GACTGAGACACAGAGGACAGAGACAGATCAGACTGAGACACAGAGGACAGATCAGACTGAGACACAGAGACAGATCAGACTGAGACACAGAGACAGATCAGACTGAGAGACAGAGGACAGATCAGACTGAGAGACAGAGACAGATCAGACTGAGACACAGAGACAGATCAGACTGAGAGACACAGAGACAGATCAGACTGAGACACAGAGGACAGATCAGACTGAGAGACAGAGACAGATCAGACTGAGACACAGAGGACGGAGACAGATCAGACTGAGACACAGAGGACGGAGACAGATCAGACTGAGAGACAGAGGACAGATCAGACTGAGACACAGAGGACAGAGACAGATCAGACTGAGACACAGAGGACGGAGACAGATCAGACTGAGACACAGAGACAGATCAGACTGAGACACAGAGGACGGAGACAGATCAGACTGAGACACAGAGGACGGAGACAGATCAGACTGAGACACAGAGGACAGAGACAGATCAGACTGAGACACAGAGACAGATCAGACTGAGACACAGAGGACGGAGACAGATCAGACTGAGAGACAGGGGACGAAGACAGATCAGACTGAGACACAGAGGACGAAGACAGATCAGACTGAGACACAGAGACAGATCAGACTGAGAGACAGAGGACGGAGACAGATCAGACTGAGAGACAGAGGACGGAGACAGATCAGACTGGGACACAGATGAGACTTGTTCACTGTTGGTTTGAGTCTGAACATAGAAACACATCAACAGACTTTAACATTGGTGCGACTGTTAATAACCTCCTCCTCCTTGTTACTGTGATGAAGAACAGTAGAAGAAGAGGAGGAGGAGGAGTTGTCTGTTTTCATTTACTGTAACATGAAGAGAGGGAGATGATGGACTCCTCATTATCTAATTTAATTATCTCCTCCTCCTCCCCCTTTACAATCCAGTCCAATCCAATTTAATCCAGGACAAGACTCTCCAGGCCTGTGTGTGTGTGTGTGTGTGTGTGTGTGTGTGTGTGTGT
>JBBMOC010001598.1:0-5000 GCA_037975185.1 Centropyge bicolor | reverse complement strand
AGGAGATGAGAGCAGGAGGAAACAAGGGAGGAGGGAAGGAGGACAGAGGAAGCAAGGTGGAGGAAAACTGAGAGAAGAAAAGGAGCAGTGAGAGGAGGTGAAGAGGAGAGAGTAGATAAGTTGGGTCTGTGTGTCTGAAGATAAGACTGCTGATGCTGGGTGGTTACCACGGCGATAAGACTGCCTGTGTGTTTGTATGTGTCTCTGTGTGTGAGTGTGTGTCATAGTCAGAGCAGCTGATCAGAGGTCAGAGGTCACACTGACAAGACTGAGGTTATCTTCAGACAAACATCAGCAAGACTTTGTCAACAACAACAACAATAATAATAACAAACATGATTTCAAGCCCCGTCCAGGCGACAGAAGTGAAACTAAGCAGGATAATGTCGTCAGACTGAAACTGTCCAGTTGTGGACAGATGTGCAGGTGTACAGGTCAAACATCAAAATTGAAATTGTTGGCAATCATTTATTAATTACAGTTTTCAATTGAAGCTCCTGTGTTTGTGTTGGAGGATCTGAATCGTTCTAACATGCTGATCTTCTTCTAACAAACTTGATTTTCAGAACATCTGTTCACAGAAAGGACTGTGTGTGTGTGTGTGTGTGTGTGTGTGTGTGTGTTTTAGTGTCAGCACTTTGTCCTTCTGTAGGCTCATTAGAGACGAGCAGCAAGGAATGCTGGGTAATCAATACTGCAGAGACCCTGGAGAGACCAAAAACATGGCCTGAGAGGGAGAGCTGTCTTCTTTGTCCTTCTTCCTCTCTCTCTCTCTCTCTCTCTCTCTGTGTTTACAAGCTGTTACCATGGCGACCTCTGTGATGCTGTAGTTGTGTTGATGCTGCTCGACTTCACACAGATGAACCAAACCAGATTCTGTTGTAATTCACAGAAGCACAGGTGCAGGTCACCTGACAGCTTACCTTCTGTGTGTGTGTGTGTGTGTGTGTGTGTGTGTGTGTGTGGGTGGGGACGGCAGGGACGGAGGACAGAGTGGGGACAGGAAGTGAACGTCAGTGCGTCTGTTACTCCCCTGACTGTTTTGCTTGTGTGTCTGTTTGTATCTGCAGGTTCTTCCTGAAGTTCTTCCTGAAGTGTAACCAGAACTGTCTGAAAAACGCTGGAAACCCACGAGACATGAGGAGGTTTCAGGTAACACACACACACACACACACACACACACACACACACACACACACACACACACAAAGATGAATTCATTTCCCCAAAGGGCAGGACATGGCTTCGGGGGACCTGTGCTACCCATAATGCATTGCAGCGGGGCGGCCTGAGGCTTATTGCTTTGCAGATATAATATAAGAGGTCAACAAGGAACTGCCTGTCTGTCTGCCTGCCTGTCTGTCTGTCTGTCTGTCTGTCTGTCTGTCTCACTCTCCTTCTTGTCTTTTATTTTCTTAAACACATGAACTGATTGTTTTGTGTTTGTCGTCTGCTTGAAGCCTCTTTAATTAACTGTTTGTTCCTGGAGCAGAAAAGAGTCACTCTTTTAACTTCCTGAAATAAGTCAGGGTTCATAGTTGAACAGACGTCAGCTGGGTCGAGCAGAGATAAAGGACGGACGGATACAGGTTCAGATCCTGTGAGTCTGTTGATGATCAACAGACAAAACCTTAAAAATCATTTCATGTTTTACAGTAAAAACTAATTGAACAATAAAGTTAAAGTTCATTTTACACCTTTCTTCAATATTTTCTTTTATTAAATAATGTGAGACGAAGACAAAAGAGGACCAAATGTCCCAGCAGCCTCGTGAAACGAGATGAACTCCAACCCCACTGTCAACTCTGAGAGTCTCAATAAAGCTTCATACAAACAGACTCAGAGATCAAACACAAAATCAAACACACTCGTCAGCGAGAGGTCGTCTCATCTCGTCTCATCTCAACAACCAGCCGGCAGCTTATCCATGACAACCAGTGAGTGATCCTCCAGTTATTGATCAGCTGTTTGTCTTGTTAAAGTCAAGAGGAGACAAGTGAGGAGGAGACAAGTGAGGAGGAGACAAGTGAGGAGATGAGAGGAGAAGAAGTGAAATAGCAGAAAAAATAAAGGAGGGAAAGACAGTGAATGTTATTCGTCCAGTTTAACCCAGGACAGGAGGAGGAGGGGCGAGCGAGCTGCAGAGAGAGAGACAGACGGCTCAGATCAGTGAGACAGGTGAAGTCAGGTGAAGCCTCCGACAACTGGTTGTTGTGCGACAGCAGGGTGAAGGATGTGCTGGGTAGTCACCGTGGCGACACCTCGGCTCACTCTCCGACGACCTTCTGCTCCGTCGCCATGGATCAACGACAACAACCTCGCCACGGCAACCAGTCGGGGATGATGAATGGCCACAGCTGAGTGGCTGTCAGAGCCTGTGACATCACACAGGGGGTGGGGCTCTGACTGCTGACACTTCATAAATATTTTTTATTCTTGAATTAATGTTAGCAAAGGTCAAAGTTCACCTGGACCTGATGTTTTCAGTCTGTCCTCTGAAAGAATTCAGCTGAAATCAATTCAAGCGACGTCCAGAATTGTAGAGATGATTTGAGTTCAAGTATTGTGAAATAATTTTGTCATTTGATTTAGATTAAAAGAGAATGAGTTTTAATCTTCTGGCTGTTGCTGAAAAGAAGCAGGATGTTTCTCAACAAACTTCCTGCTTCTGTGTTCATGTCCATGATGATCCTAAACTCCACCTTTGGATTAAAGAAAAACTGATCTCATCGTCAAGCTGTGACAGAAAACATTCATGTTACTGGTGGCTCCCGCAGTGCATGCTGGGAAAAGCTCCATGATCCTGATGAGAATTGTTCAGCTCACTGGTCTGTTGTTTCTATAGGTTAAACATAACGTTGTCTGTGTGTTTGCAGGTGGTTGTGTCGACGACAGTCAACGTAGACGGCCATGTTCTCGCCGTCTCCGACAACATGTTTGTACACAACAACTCCAAACATGGCCGCCGAGCCCGAAGACTGGACCCGTCTGAAGGTAGGCAGGTTTAATGCCTCTGAAGCGATCAGCAGCTGCAGCTCCTCTGATGGCCACTAGATGCTGCTGCGATGCTAGTCTCTACTAATGAGTTTAAGGGAAAAGGGATCCAGCACAGAGCCGTGAGGAACTCCATACATGGAGCCTTGGATAAGAAGAAATTCTCAACTTTTTACTGCAAGTTGATTTCAGGTTGTTTTCCTGTGGCACTGCAGGGCTGCTGCCCTCTGCTGCCCGGGAGGTTCCCACTCTGCAGGATCCTCTCACTGACCACAGTCATTTAGCCGTAGTGAACTGGTTTCAGTCCGAAGTGTCTCATCTGCTGTTTCTGGGTCTGAAAGCATGTGACCCAGGAACCCGAACAGTCGGAGAGAGGAGAGAGGAGAGTAATTTGGCCTTTGAAGAGAAGTCACCCCAGTGGTTTGTGGGTAGAAAGACCAGACGCCTCACCGTCCCCTGAGAGGACAATGTGTGTGTGTGTGTGTGTGTGTGTGTGTGTGTCTTTTTGCGGGCCGTTCAACCTCTTTAATTGCCCTCCTAATTAAAGACTGTAGCCATAGAAACCAGCCCTCCCCATCAGAGTCCCGTGGGTTTGAACCCTCGCTCTCATTTCACTGTTTGTGCTTTCGCTTCTCTGCAGCAGCAGCAATGTTAATGAATCTGCTGAAAAACCAGAAAGGGACAAATCCCGTCTCTGTCATTGTCCACAAAGTTCATTTAAGCCTCGAGTCAGATTTGCAGTATCTGGATGAAACAAGTGTTTCAGCTGGATTTTGACTTAAACACTCGTGACCTCAGCTGGACTTTACCTTTTGACTTGACTTGATGATTCATAATTATGGACTGAAAAAGTGTGACAGCCAATCAGATCTTTACTTTCATGGCAGCAGATTTACTTGGAATGAATCAGTAGACAGACGACAATGAACCTCAGACCAGATGAAAGAGTGAACATGAACATTCACCAACAAAACGACTCCGGACTCACCTGTCCTGACTCTGTACTCACCTGTCCTGACTCTGTACTCACCTGTCCTGACTCTGGACTCACCTGTCCTGACTCCGGACTCACCTGTCCTGACTCTGGACTCTGGAGTCGTCTGTGGTCTCAGACTTGTTGTCAAACTCATAGTTTCAGTTGTGATTCTGACCCAACAGCCTGTAACAGAACAGAATAGAGGTCAGGTGCTGTAATGTCGTCTTCAGTCTTCAGTGATGAGATTAGCTGCACACACACACACACACACACACACACACACAGTGCTTTCATTTCACTTTATAATTAATCTGCAGCTACACTTGAAAGAAGAGAGAGAAAGTAGTCATTACCGGCTGAGTGTGTGTATGTGTGTGTGTGTGTGTGAACTAAGCTAAAGCGGATAAAAACCACGACCCAATTAAATCACATTCTGAGTGCGTGTGTGTCTCAGGGTGTGTGTGTGTGTGACCTTCAGTTGTTGTGGTTGTGGTTCCCAACCTGGGGGTCGAGGCCCCTCCTGGAGGTCACAGTGTGAACTCTCTCTCTCTCTCTCTGTCTGTCTGTGTCTCTCGTCCAGCAGCCACTCCCTGTATCAAAGCCATCAGTCCCAGCGAGGGCTGGACGACGGGCGGAGCCACCGTCATCCTCATCGGAGACAACTTCTTCGACGGCCTGCAGGTCGTCTTCGGCACCATGCTGGTGTGGAGCGAGGTAACACACACACACCTGATCGATAATCAATGATCCATACAAACACAACTAACAGCAATGGCAGCAACGCACTTTCATATGTTTCTATACTGAGTTTTTCTGTAACTGGTGTTATAACCTGCTGTCTTCCTGTCTCTTCCTGTCTCTCTCTCTCTCTCTGTCTCTGTCTCTCTCTCTCTCTCTCTCTCCCTGTCTCTCTCTCTCTCTCTCTCTGTCTCTCTCTCTCTCTGTCTCTCTCTCTCCCTGTCTCTCCATGTCTCTCTCTCTCTCTGTCTCTCTCTCTCTCTCCCTGTATCTCTCTCTCTCTCTCTCTCTC
>JBBMOC010001597.1:0-11021 GCA_037975185.1 Centropyge bicolor | reverse complement strand
GCCTGCTCTAGTGGTTATTCGAGGAACTGCAGCTTTTTTGCACTTCCGCATTGGCTTCATTTTTCAGCGGCGGAGGTTGCCGCTTGGGTCACACACATGATACACTGACTTAAAGGAATCCACATGCAGCACTGTAAGGGGGGTGGGGTCAAAGGTCAGACCTTCTCCAGGCTCTGAGCAGCTTTCTCCAGAGTCTTCTCCAACCACTCGAACTGTCCCGCCGGGTCCGTCATGTTTCTGGTGACTTTGTTCGGACCGTAGTAGAGGATGGTGTTGAGACTGACAACTCGCAGACCAGGCTTCACCAGCTGGGAGTAGAACCCACCTGCAGGAACAGAGCGAAGCACAAAATAAAGCCTCGCTCGATGCTGAGAACAGAGAGTTCACAAACAACAAACACGCTCACATTAACACGCTAACAGGCTAAACATCACATCGTCAACAGCTAATTAACATGACAGCTGAAAAAATTTGGTCCATTAATGAATGAGTCGACTGGCAGAAACTGAATCACCGACAATTTTCTGAATCAAATAATTATTTAAGTCATTTCTCAAGCAAAAATACCCAAAAAAATCTCTAGTTCCAGCTTCTATAAATGTGCTTTTTCTTTTTATTGATGTACTTTGAATATTTCTGAGTTCTGGACTGTTGGTTTAAAAAAACAAACCAACACCTTGGATTCTACATGTAATTGGCATTTTTCAATATTTTTACATTTTATGGACTAAACTATTCATCAAAAAATGATGAACTGTAGATGTTTTCTCTCTTCCTCAATTCTGAATACAGGAACTTTAGTGCTTGCATAATTTTGTGCAAGTCCGTCTTTTTATAATCAAGCTGTCACTCAGAATAAAGCAAATATATTTTTTCATGTGCAAACGGTAAAAGTTGATATAGTGGAAGTTGTGTTCTAGTCAACCAGTGTTTGAGGGAATGAATGAATGAGGGAATAAAAGCGATGGCAGTAATTAACATATGTAAAAAAGTTGCATTATGACTTAATGATTTAAAGCAGACTGACCTTGTGAGAGTGTGAGCAGAGCCTCTGGCTGCAGCCAGGGCTTCCACAGCTGGGCAGCAGCTTTGTAGATGGCATTGGTGGAGGTCTGCATCTGGTCCTGAGAAAGATGGACAACCACACAAGACATGGCAACATGACATGCAGGCTCATATACAACAGCACAAATCTACGATGGCATCATTTCAAGATGTAAACAATCAGGGACCAGATACTAGAATCTGACTGATATCAGTTTGTAAATGTTGTCATTGTGGTTTGAGACGATGTTGAGTATCCTCCACTGTCATTACTGAGGCTTCACTTGTGCGGCCCCCAGTCATTAAGTGTTTGTGTCCTATAATCAAATGCTGCCTTCACAGGCTTTTCCACCTGAACAAAAACAACAATCTCAGATTATATCTTACTGAGCAGTTACCTCGAAAATGCTCACATTACTACTGGCACAAAATGTCACTGGAATGAGTCAAGTCAGTTTGAGTGTGTGTAAAAGTTTCACACTGCTGAGTGATGATTCAGCTCCGTCCTACATCAATCATTAGGCCTGTGATCATCATCCTGTTCTCCTTTTCAAAGCTGGAGGCGTGAAGGTACCTGAGGCCAGTAGTCATGGTTTCCCAGGGCCGGGTAGACTGTCAGGTTGGGGAAGTAGTGTCTGATGGTGTGGGTCATGTTACCGATCACCTGGATCACTACGTCTGTGGAGAGCTCGTCCACAGGGACGTGAGGAGGGCTGTCCCTGGTGGGGAGGGAAGGTAAGAGCCAGTGTCATTAAACCGGGTCGAATGAGCCACAGAGAAGCTACAGAGTGTGAAGACTGGACATCTGCATAACTGGTACTGACAAGTGGTCATTCATAGTAATGTCATGGTACTTTTTGAATTGTTAGTTTCATTGTGTATCTGCACAGTTTAAGTAACTTAATTTGCAGTTAGATGATGTGAATAGGTTGGGTTGTTGTTTGGAGTTTCCTGACTAGTTTTTTCAACCAACAAAAATTAGCACAAGGACGAGACGAGTTATATTTATGTAGCTTTTGTAATAAACCTGAAATCAGGTAACGACATAGATTAAAAAGACAAAAGACAACAAAAAAAACAAGAGATTTTTTACACACAGTTAGACAAAATTATGTGGAAGAGAAATTCAAGATGAAAAAAATAACTATCGATTTGACCCTTAAATAAAGTTGTCTGGATGATCTAATAAAAATCTGTTGGCTCGTTCTAACCTCACTGTCTGACTGCTCCAGTTTCTTTCCCGTCAGGCTCTGTTGTGGGAATGTAACTTGGCGATTAGTGTCATTGTGACTGAGAGAAACTGCAGCCAAAGGTATGAAAGTAAGACCCAGGTTGGACTAAATAAACAGTTTGCTTTCAGAAAGAGAAAGAAAGAGAGACTGAGCAAACTCAAACTCCACACACCCTGCAGCTGCTTTTACACAAGAAGAATAACACACAACTTTAAATGTGAAGTAAATGAAGTGATATCAGTCGGCACTGACAGCAGAAATCATGGAAAACCTTCATTTCTCAACACGGCTCGATTTCCTGTCCATCAGATCTTGGCTGCTGACCGGCTCAGCAGAGCTGCACTCGACGCCACAAATCATGTAAATTCCTCTGTACAATGAGTTTCCTCTTTAAGTGAAAAGACAAACTCGTGCTACAAAGCCCACAACAATAGCATAAAGCAAAAATCTGCTTGCACAGTAACTTAAAACTTGAAAGACTCCCTGGGGCGGAGGATTAGGAGGCAAGGCGTCCTCTTAAGCTCATTTAATAAGCCTATGAATTCCAGGCTTAGCTGATTAGCTGCTGATTAATAAAGAGCTGAATGGACGTGAGACTGAGCTGCGACTGACGCTGACAGGTTCTCTGTGTCGTTATCACAGTGTTCTGAGCATCAGAGAACACGCAGCCTTTCTTCAAGCTACTTTTAAAGGCGAGAACTCCTCCTCGTCTTTCAAGGCCTGATCTGGTGCTTCAGTTTGGGACTTTATTCACTGCCTTTAAACACACTGTCCATCTCTGATCATGTGACCAGCTGAGCACTAAATATGCAACTGAGAGAATAAAACAATTAGTTGCAGCCTGAATTCCACTGAGAACATGTTCTGCTCTTATGGACGCTGGTGAAATCTTGGGTTTTCATATTCAGCCTGAACCAGACAGGAGGAAGTGAGACGTACAGTGTTCCTGCTGACACATGGAAATACACACACACACACAATACTGTACTTCTTACAGGAACCATGACAACAGAACTCTGACCTTCTTCATCAAACAGTACTATCTGACATCAACGGTAAAGGTGTGTTGAAGAAGCAGTGTCAGTGCAAAATGTAGGTGGATGTGATGAAATATTTTAATTGGAATGAAAAACCTAAAGTTGCTCTGATTTTAGTCCGAGTCTGAGTTGACATAATAAAAGAGGACTCCACTGGTGTAGCTTTGCACTGCTACAACATTAGTTGATTCAAAAAGGTACCATCTTTTTTTTATTCCACACCTTCTTCTTCCAGGCTCCTACATTACCCACAATGCAGCACAACTGCTGAGAGTTCAGTTGAAGATTCAGGTGTGTTATGCACTTGTAGCTTTCAGACCCAACCGACCTGGACTCAAGTGACATCACTCGAGGCCACTTAAAGTAGCTTAAGGTTTTATACAACTTGCTTCACACATGCAGTCGAAACAATCTGTCGACCTCCACACACACACACACACACACACACACACACACACACACACACACACACACACACNCACACACACACACACACACACACACACACACACACACACACACACACACACACACACACACACACACTGTTGGCGTGTACGTCGCTGACCAGCTGCAACTCACGTCTTCACAGTCAATACACTGGCTCTTCTGACCAAATAAACACAGACTGATAAAACTCTAAAGGTCAAATGTGAGCAAACAAAAAGAGCTGAAAATCTGCTTCATGATCACTGGAATCGATTCTGATTATGATGCAGAAAAAGGCAGAGGCTCATTCATGTTACTGCAATCAAACAACCCTCCATCTCTGTTTTTAGCCTGCTAAAAATAAACCATGCAACCCCAGAGGAAGTGGAGATTTCACTTCACAGAAACATCCTCATTCTTCAGGTCTGAAACTTCACAGTGGTTTGGTGGCTCACTTAAATGCACAGAGCAGACTGTGGTGACAACGGGATGTGAAACTACTGCGAAGCCACAGATTCTGTTTCAATGAGCTGACTATCAGTCTCTTATCTGACAGTTACAGCTGAAGTTATTCAGGGCTCCGCTTCTGTTTTTCATCCAGGCAGCAGGCGTCTGAAGTCAAAGAAGAAGAAGAAGAAGAAGAGGAGGAGGAAGAAGAAAGCAGTAAAATCCTAACACCCATCTCTCCCTCCATCGTCAGCCCACTGACCCCGTCCATATGATGAAGTCCTGCGGCTGTGTGAGCGGCGCCATGTGAGCGAACGCTGACTGGATGAGGCGGTATGGAGAGTCGCACAGGAAGTCCCCGAACACGCCGGCGTGGGTGGCGGGGACTCCTTTGGAAGAGAAGCAGACCTTGGTGGGGTCCGGGGCCAGGTGGTAGGTGGGGTCCAGGTGGAGGTCCGTGATGTGCCAGAACCTGCCTGGAGGGATGAGAGAAAAGTGGATGAGAAGAAAGGACAAAAGGAGGAGACGAAGGAAAACCAACTGAATGTATCTGTGCAAATCTGCAAAGTTAGAGAAATGATAATGGGAATTTTAGTTTGAACCAATATACAAACAAAGAGCCACGAAGATTGTAGTTTGTCCTCACATTCAAACTCCTGATCTTGAAACACAAACCTGTCTTCATCCATCATAAATCACTGTTTTGTTTGTTTGGTGAGATAATTATAAATCCTACTTTTTTCTTTTACTTCACATTAGTCTTTCTTCTTTGGTTTCATTTTTTATTATTAGGTCTTATTTTATGTCAAGTTTTACAACAAACTCCAAACCTGTTTTGAAATTCAAGTAAAAAACGTTGAACAAAAAAGACGTCTGAACTCCGTTTAAAAATCAGTCAATTCATGCGTTTTTGATGAACTGTAAACAAACTGAAACTTCCACAGCAAAACTGAACACTTAATATAAATCCACAATGTCTCCGGATGAATTCGGCCACAACAACATCCACCAAAGCAAACGTACAAGTAAGAAATCATCCACTTTCATGGCTGAATCTCAGAACGTGTTTGACACTGTTTGGGCTCATTGAAGCCGAGCGGACAAACAAAAAACCTTGATTGGAGCTGTAGCTTTCAGCCTGTGTGGTTCAGGGTTCAGTTCACCTGTCTGCCCGAGCCTCCACTCACCTGAGCCCGGCAGGTGGCTGCTTCCGGTCGGAGCCGCCGCGACTGGAGCCGCGGAGCCGAACATCAGCAGGAAACACAGCAAACACACCATGATGAGGACGAGTGTGTTTAAAACCCGACAGGACGAAGTTTCACAGACATTTAAACTGAAGTGTCGAGGCAGAGCTCAACTTCCTGAAACAAACAGGAAGTGGAGTGGAGAGCTGGTCACGTGACTCCCTGTGTCGTTTAGAAGAAGAGATTTAAAACTATATAAAACCAGGAAATGAGAAAAAGCTGGAACATGAGAGATGGAAATAAATAAATATATTTATTCAGTTATTTTAATGAAGTATATAAATTGAGAACTTTATTTAAACTTTTTCATGAAGTAAACATTTAATCTCAGAAAACTGAAAATCCTCAGATTGTATGTAAAGCAATTGTTCATCACGAGTTCAAGCAAAGATTTTTTCTTTTTCCTTGCTCAAAGTTATTCTGAGAGTTAGGGTCAGTTCACTCAAAATTGCAATATCACTATTTCTTTGGGAGAAAGAAGCATCAGTGAAAACTGTTGATACCGTGGCTTATCCAAAGTGACAGGAAAGACAAACGGGTGTTGACTCTTAAATTAGCACTGATAGATACCAGTGATTAAATGTGATTGGGTGAATATGTTATCATATATTGTTTTATCCTGAAAGTAGAGACTAACAAGACTAAGTCTTTGCTGCTGGACAATGTGAATTTCCCCACTGAGGGGCGATTAAAGGAATATCTTATCTTATCTTACCTTATCTTATCTTATGTTTTAATCATAATTCAGTGACACTTTATGGCTTCATGCAGAGTAAGTTTATTCTGTTCCCCTCATCTACAAGGTCAGAGGTCAACACCAGACAGGGATTTAATATCTGGGAGTTAAAGCCAATTCTTTTGTCTGAAGAAAATTTATTCTTTTATCAACCATATTGAGAGATAGAACTATCAACACACCAGAGGAGACAAACATTTACTCTGTGTTTTTTATTTTTATTCCATGTTTCACACAGGGCTGCAAAGACGATCCATCCATCACGACAGAAATGTTTTCATATAAAAAAAAAAAATTCTTACAAAACATGCGCAGCCTGCAGGCCGTGTACATGCGGAGGAGGATGAAGTGCAAAGAGAAGCATACAGTCAATAATAATTAGAAAATCAACACTTCTTGCTCGGGCCGGGATGCCGTCGGTTGGAGCACTCATGCCTTCTCGTAGGTACGCACCGCATGGACGTCTTCAAAGGTCAGATTCTGCAGGGGAGAGACCACAGTTACCATGACAGGGAAGTGAATGTTCCCAAACTGCTCATTTCACCAACAAAAAGCTGCTTTTTTTTTCTGCTGCGGTTGAGTGAGTGAGGGAGCTTTTGGCAGCCGACTGGTTGGTAATTTAGTTTGTTGAATAGAAGCAAGCTAATTTGACTATGAATGCATAAAAAGGCACATTCATTCATTCATGGTGCCAGATTCATCTTAGCTGCAATTCTGGAACTTCAGAAAGACAATGAAACTGACAAGCTGCACATTTTCCTCTCAACGTGAAAAAGTAACTGGCACCAACATGATGTCCTGCAGTCTGTGGTTTTTGAGAAGTTTATTTGAGACAGAAGAGTTTGTTTCCTGATCAGACTGAGCTCCTGAAACATCAGGAACATTTTATGGAACTATGAATTTCTTGGTTCCAAAAAGCACAACAAATTTCCCAGGTGATGATTTGTCTTCCACAGAACGACCCCACTGTCATTTATGGCCCTTTCTACTTTGCTAGTAAATGATTTCCATTTGAGTCGTGTGTGTGGGTGAATCAGGACACGAGGGCAGGAATAAGAATCTGATGTGGGTCTGTTCGTCTTACCATGATCAGCTTGCCGTCCTTGACTTCTCTGACAAACTTGGTCTCTTTGCCGTCCCACTTCTGGACGTGGACCAACTTGTCTCCATCCATAGTCACCGTGGACTGCAAGACAAAAGACGGCAATGATTTCAACAAGTGAGGCGGAAAATTAGTGCATGAAGACGCAGCCAAATGTTGGTGTGTTTCCAAAAGGTCTCGAGATGTTGATTCTTGCCACCAACCCTCAAACAGAAACAAAGGAACATCCTGAGTTTGATGAGAACTGCACTGTAAAAAAATGTCTTCTACTTTACACACAGGCAGATAAAAGTGGTTAAAATAGAATCTTGGATTAAATAAAAAATAGTTAAACGGTTAAACACCTCATGAAAAAGCATGAAAAATTCTTGGATTTGCATCTAACTCATGTTTGGTGTTTTTCTTATATGAAAAGTTTTGGTGTTTGGAAAAGTTTTGGCGTCGACTTACTTTGCAGTTCCTGTCGTCGGCGGTGGTTTCGTCGAACTCCTCTCCCAGCTTGAAGGAGATCTCTGTGTTTTTGAAGGTGCTCTGGGTGCGGACCACCACCTTGTCGCCCTCCTGGCTGATGATGACAGTCGGCTTGGTCACATTACCGACCTGCCGGGTGGCAAAGCCCACACCTGACCGAGGGGGGGGGGCGAGAGCGATGGATGTTAGTGGAGTCTGATGTGATGCACAGTCGTTTTTGACTTGCTTCACTTTTGCACAAAAAAAAAACTACAAATGTAAAGCAGAAAAGAATAGAAGAAGAAGATGTCACTCACCCAGTGCTTTCATGTACTCATCAAAATTCTCACTGTCGACCAGTTTCCAGGTGGCACAGAAGGCGTCGACCATGGTGAAGGCTTTCTGAGAGGCAAAGTAATCTCCAAACGACACGGAGCGAGCTGCAGCTTTTGCAAGTTTCCCCCCTCGTGTTATCATTCTGCTCCTTATTATTATGCATGCAGGTGGGTGGCACCACGCGTCCCATTGGCTCAGGAGATTTTCTCTGACTTCTCATTGGGCGTCTAAATTGGGTCATGGTCTTACGGACCCTTGGTGAGAAGGGAAAGAAAGGTAAATTAGCCCATTTGTATGCCTAATGATGTAATTACTCTCATTCATGGGTGTCAGTTCGGTGAGGTGAAATGTGGAGCCAGGTCTCAGCCCAAAGAAATCCATGTTAAAGAGACAGTAAATCAAAAGCTGAGATATTTATTTTAGTTTCACCAGATTAAAAGATGAATTGAACCTCACAGAGAAACATTTGACACCAAAGTTTCTCCTGAAAAAAAGAGTCAGAAAATGGGCCTCAGAGAGTTAATAAATGATGAGGACATTTCAATCACTTATTGATCATTAGCAGCTAATCCATATCTGTGTTTGAGTTCATTTCCTCGTCTTAATCCCCCGTTGGCCTCGTGTGAGACAGCGGCCTGCTTGTGTCTGGAATGTGTCCTGTCGGCAGCGTCAGCGAAGCAGAATCAGTTTGTTTGACAGCCCTTTGTCCTGAGCTGCATTAACGACCCCCCCGACTGCAATTTCTTCAAGCTCAACACACACACTAATTACTGTCTATGAACGTTAATGTGCGTGTGTGAGAGACAGTGTGTGTGTGTGTGTGTGTGTGTGTGTGTGTGAGAGAGAGAGAGAGAGAGACAGTGTGTGTGTGTGTGTGTGTGTGTGTGTGTGAGAGAGAGAGAGAGAGAGAGAGAGAGAGAGAGAGACAGTGTGTGTGTGTGTGTGTGTGTGTGTGTGTGTGTGTGTGTGTGTGTGTAGGTTTCTCACACAAAGTAAATGGATGTTACTGTCATGTCTGCTTCAACATTTGCACCAGAGGAAGTTTGTTTTTCTCATTGACGATTAAAGGAGACAAAGTGTGAGGCAAGTTGCTAATTTATAGATGATTCATAGACGTTTAGAGGCCCAATATTCTTTTCTTCATACGACCATAAAACATGAGAGAATTAAGAAATGGGATCCTGAAAATGGCTGAACACGACTGGAAAACACTTCCTGTCGCCATAGTTTGTGACTCATGAAGTTATTAAACTCAACGATCCAGAAATGGTGTGGGAAAATGAGCTGAGATGTTTTTTTGGTGGGACATTAAGTCGTGTTCATCATTTTTTATTGTCCCCTTGGAAACATTTTCTGATGTCGTCTGTTCTGCTTGCAGCATTTTTTTAAACGTCTGCATTTATGTTTTTAATGATGTTTTTAATTTGTGTTTTTTGATTTGTGTTTTGTGTTTTTGCGTTTTCTTAACTTGCCGTGTGTTGAGCTCTCAGGGCCACCGTACCTTCTCCCCTAAAAGCCATATTTTCACGACGAGCATCAGTTTGACATGATGTTGAATCTAATCTTCTCAAATACCTGTTTCTCATGTTTTCTCATGCATTTTTATATGAGTGTTTTCTGTCAGATATCTTTCTAATATGATCTCTGCCAGAGGTGGAAACAAATGCACAGAGTTGTACTTACTGTTTTTCCTCATTACAGAGAAATATTGTACTTTTCACTCGTTTATTTCATGTGGTCACTCTTTCAGTTCTGAGATACACCTCAGGCTTCACTGGCACAAACCTCACTTCCTCCTCCTCTCCCCTTTCCTGTGTCGTTGTATTTCATCCCTCCTTTTCTTCAGTATTTTCTCTTTGACACCTTCACCTCACTGTTCCCTTCCTTCTCTTCTTCATCTGATCTGAAACCATGAAAAGTCAAATTCATCTACTTTAGATACATGTACATTTTATGACTAACCTTCCTTGGCCTGAAGCTGAGATTGCAGGACGACTCACTGACTCATATGTTTCATGACTGAGCTCACTGTAATCTGAAAACTGTCCTGTGCACAGTTCCTTATATTGCTCTCTCTGACTGGCACTTTTCTTTACTTGTAACCGTCTTTGTTGTTTAAAATATAAATTTTCAATTGTTCCTTTTTCATGATCTACTCTTGACTTATTATGTAATTACTGAAAACAACAACTTTATTTCTTGTCAAACTTTTATTTCCAAGGTCCAGGTTGAACTTTCACATTCAATTATTGTGGGATTTATGTAACTAATATAAAGAAATTAAACATAAAAATACAATCCAAGAAGTATTTGCACAGAGGAAAATGTATTTTAACTTATTTAAAAGTTGTGTATAGATTGAAATGCCTCCTCATCTATTGATTACATAAACAGAAATGTGAATGTTGAATTCACTGCTGATCAAACAATAACTGTCAAACAGATGCATATTTAACTAAAGCTAAAAGTTCATCAATCAAAATGAACCATGTATTTTGCTCATTTACATTTCAAGCCGCCACATAATGTTGTTTCTTTTGTGCTGCCACTGAACCTACTGCGCCCCCTTCTGGACAAAAAAGATGTTACAGCGTTGAATCCTGATTCAAATTCAAACCTCTATCATCTGTCAGTCTGAAATAACTTAGTTTGGTTTATTGACGGTGGCGTAGAGGCCGATGGGATCAGCAGCAGCAGCAGCAGCTCGGGCAGAAGGAGAAGGAGCTTTCACGGTGCTGTAGGTCACTACGTCATCACCTTCACCATCACCCAGAACCTGGAAAACAATGATACACCTGAGAAGTGTTTACATTCATCAACCATCAACCATCATCAGTGTCACCAAGCAGAGAGCTTACCTGGGCTTTACCGTCGCTCTTCTTGGTGTAGCTGATGGAGGCGTAGGCGACACCATCTTCAGGATCGGCCTGCACAGAGAAGACAACATGGCTGCTCAGGAACATC
>JBBMOC010001596.1:0-11035 GCA_037975185.1 Centropyge bicolor | reverse complement strand
GCAGCAAAGAGAAATGACATGTGAAAGTCCAGAGAGAATTTGTTCAGTTCTTCAGCTCGTTCACTTTCAGAGAGGAAGTGATGAGGGAGGAGACAGAGGTCAGAGGTCAAATGAACTTAATGGGGGTAAAATTTGATGTTTTCTTTATCTTATCTTAGGCAGACTTCACCTTGAGTAAAACAGCTGTGCAAACAAAGTCTCACATCACATCTTATTAAAGTCTAAATGTTGAGTAGAAGATTTAAATGAAGTTCAGGTTTCATAAAGAAACTGGCTGCAGCTCTGTGACTCAGAGAAAAACAACCAAAGCCTGTGGCAGCCGTCAGTCATCGCTCACCGTTCACCCACTTTAACGACTTATTAATTAGCTCTAATCAATGAATCAAAGCTGCATGGGGGAAAACACATCAAACAACCAGCGCTGTTTTTTCTTAAAACTGAAACAGTTTAAATGAAACATAAATATTTCAAAAAATACTTATCTTTAGTACTTAATACTAAAAAGTAAGTAATACACATCTTAGTATAGCTGACAGTAGTTTTCACATTCACACTGACCGCACTGAGAACTGCAACTTCCTGGTTCATCACATGACTCAGTGGCCCAAAAAGCATTTGGCCCAGATGTTGTCAAACTTTTCTGAGCTTCACAAACTCCCTGAAATCAGTCTTCCTTCTGGATTTGATTCTTTCCATCAGGTTCAGAAAGTCTCAAAGGTTCATGTTTACTGGATTCACAAACCAGCGTCTGTGAGTCACATGATCATTGTCCACATGAATCCACTTCCTACATCCATGAAAAAAAGCAACAGGACACACAAAGATTTTTATTAAATGAAATAAACTGCAACAAAAACAGAACAAGTGACGCAATGAATCAGGATGAGAACTGATTGTTGAGCTTTTCAGTAGGGTTGCACCGAAATGAAAATTCTTGGCCGAAAACCGAAACCCGAAACACTGAAATAAATTATTATGCCAATTATTACCATTGCATTCGTGGCTATGACTGTGTACTAACCTCACTAAAATCAAGGCATTGCAATCGCATAAATTAATATTAATGCTTCAAAGAATAAATCAATTACAAAATTATGAAAATATTTATTAATGCTGACATTAAAACTAGCTATTAGCTATCCGTGGGTCTTTCTCAGATATAATGAAATGCATCCACACCGCAGACATGTTGGCAACTATCCAGACGTGCGCGTGCCGGTAGGGTTGCCAAACATCCCGAAAATTGTTCTTTATTTGAAAATGAAATGTTGCGTCCTCTTTTGAACTAATACAGGACACGATTTGTCCCGTATTTCATAAATGTCCCGTACACATGTCTGTCACAAACACATTTCAACACTAAATGTGACAATAATGAACTAAATAAAACACAGGAAAGATTAAGGCCAGCTAAATCTGTGTGCCGGGGACCATATGCCGGGGACCCCGAGAGGACCCGCTGCGCTCTCTGCCAATCAAAAAGGGCTGTCACGGTTGCCTAGTTACAAACACTGGCGCCGCTACACGCGCTTTTTAAAAATGGCTAGAGGTGGCAACCGCCCGTGGTGGGCGTGTTTTTTCTTCATCTTGTTTCGGCCATGTTGTTTTGGTGACAAAAGTCTTTCGGCCGAAAACCGAAAATGCACTTTTGAGCCAGTTTTAGACGTAAATTTTCGGTGGCCGAATTTTCGGTGCATCCCTACTTTTCAGCCTAATAAAAGTCTTGAGCAGCTGAGTTAAAGGCGGACAGGTGACGAGCGGCAGCCATGTTGACCTGTTGAACTGACGGCTGTGGACGGTCAGACCATCATATCACTTGTATCATCAGTGCTGTTGTCGTCGCCGGCGCTCATTTCGAACCTGTTTCACCTCTCACTCGATGTGCATGAATATTTCATCGCTTTATGTCGTGGTCTGTTGTTTGCTGACTGGCTTCACCTTGAAAAAGCACCTTGAGGGATGAAAAAAGTTTTGTGAATCGAGTCGAGAAGTTTGAATAGTTAAAACCGAAGATAAATAAATAACAGCTTTGTGAATAAATTCCTTCCTTTCTCTGGCTCTGTCTGTCTCCTCTTCAGTCTGGAAGTCCTCGGCGTGTTTTGAGAAGAGCTCCACATTAAAGATTTTCATTATTACTGTATAAACACAAGACGTCCAGATGAGACGTATCGAGCCGCAGTTGTCAGTGTTTTGTTTCGCTCCACTTGAATTCTCACATGAAGCCGCGGCTACAACAGACGACTGAAGGAAACAATGATGAAAGTGTTTATCAGGACAATTCGTTGCACCAGTTCCTGCGAATGTTCCTCCTCGTTTCACAGCTCAACACAAAGAGCATCCGGCCTCTTCTCTGTCATGGCAACATGTGAGTGCTGCGATACGTTGACCTCTGACCCCCCCCTCAGTGTTTTCACTCCTACAGCATCTCTCCCTCCGTCCTCCCACTCAGCGCTCTTCCCTCCATCATCCAGCCCACCAAACAGCCCATTATCATCTGGACACTGTTTAATTTCACCGAGCGCTTCCATCATCAGTCAGCGTCACCCTGAGAAACAGGGGAGGACGAAAACGCTCCCAGCCAACAGGAAGCAGCACGAACTCGCACTGCGGAGGAAGAATACGACCAATAACACCAAACAAACAGCATCATATTATATATTACTATTTTGTTATTAATATCATTATTGCTATTATTACTATACTACTATTATTATTTCTGTCGCTGCTGTTGTTGATATTGATGCTATATAGTACAGGGCAGTATAATACATTATTATTATACCACATATTAATATTATTATTAGTAGTAGTATATTACTACTATTATAATTATATGTAGTTGAGTGTAGTATATATAACATTACATTACTATATCATTATATTATACATGTTCATGTATGTCATACAATGTATATGCTATATTATATTATACTACTACTATATGCTATATTGTATTATTTTATATTGTATTATTATTATAGTACTGTAGTACCATATTACTAGATTATATTTACCATAATGCACCATAGTATTAGCATTACCACTGCTGCTATTGTACCTTGTACACACTCAGGTATACATATTCAAACTTCTGTTATCTCTACTGCCTCATTTATTGTGTCTATTCTTAGATTTTTTATTTTTTCTACTTTGTATTCTACTTTATATTTTGTATTCTAAACAGTGCAATATAGGAGAAACGATGGAGATGTCAATTTCCCGGGGGGGAACCTCCCAAAGGGATTAATAAAGTGCTCTGTCTGTCTGTCTGTCTGTCTGTCTGTCTAAAATATATGAAATAACATTTATTTATGACCATTTTATGTCATTATTTGAGTAATTCATGTCGTCATAAAATGGTCACTTGACGTCATGTGACAGGGTTAATGGTCATTCACACTTGGTGTCACCTGACTCACAAGCGACGCAGTTAACGATTGCAAACTTGAAATGAAAGTTAAACTCCTTCCACAGTGAAGTCATTCATTCTTTTCCAACATGGACGCTGATTCTTTGCAGTGTCTCTGCAGGGTCTCGAGCTCGCTTCCTGTTCCTGGGCGTCGCTGCACCAGAACGAGTCGCTCCTTCTCGTCCACATCGTACAAGTTTGGGGGAGAAGCTACGTGAGATCCAGAACAGCCAAAAGTCATCGACTGATTTCAATGATCTGCTGAAGTGATTTCTGGTTTGCCTGAATGTCAATAAGACTAAAAATGTGAGCAGCTCAGACCCTCAGAGTCAGAGGGTCAGCGACGAGGAGACCAGCAAATCTGCTCCTGCATCAGAATCAGCAGTGGACGGTGGGACGGTCCAGAAATGACACTGAATATACTTGAACAGTTTAAACGAATAAGAACAACTTGATTTACATTAAAAAAAATACTGCAGCTTCTTTTTTACAGTATCTTAACATGCAGTGTTTCACGATGCAGCTTGAAGCTTCCTCCTCTGTCCACTCCAGACAGACGTGTCTCCGGAGCTCGTGGATGGAAGTGGACATCTGTCTTTATGAGTGTCCTCCAACAACATCCTGCAGGCGAGAAGAAGAGGAGCGGTCCGAGGCCTGTTCACTGGTCCGGACTCAAACAGCACATACATGAAATTATTACAATATTTTATTCCTGAGCTGAACTCTGTTAATCTGGGAAAATACAATCAAACAACACGTGATCGTCTCTTTTGTTTGTCTTTCAGGCAGTGCAGCCGAGGCATTAGCATGTCGTGCTAACAACTGGTAACAGATGAAGCTGGACTGGTTGGAACCAGACGGGATCAGGTCTGACCTCAGGTCTTGATCCTGCAGAGCGACGAAGGACTCAGGGTCCCTCTTTGTCAGAGCAGCTGAAGCTAACGTTAGCACTTCCTGATGAGGACAATAAACCTCTGAACAGCATCATGTGAACTCAGTAGAATTCTTTGATAAACGCAGATTTAAGAAGATCAGTTTGTTTGCTCTTTGTCTCCTGCTGGTTGGATTCAGAACTACACCTTCTCATCATTGTTACTTCGTGTTCAAACGCGTTAACTGAGGCTGGAAATTTAGAAATGTAAAAAATATTCAGTCTCGGCTGAGCCTGCAGACTCAGCAGCAAATGAATTATTAATGACGGCGTATCAATAATGCATCATCAATAGAAACTAGGAATCCCTTCCTAAGGCTACACACACACACACACACACACACACACTCACACACACACACACACTAAACCATCAGTCACATGTTTACAATGTGTCCTTCAGTCAGCTGTTAGTGAAACATGTCATCTGACAGTCAGCTGATAAACACACAGATGAACATGTGTGACATATGAGTCTGTTTTCATAACATCTGTCCCACATGCTAATGATGCTAATAATGCTAACGATGCTAACGATTAAGCCTGAGCTGAGATGTCGAGCTGCTAACGATGCTAATAATGCTAACGATGCTAACGATTAAGCCTGAGCTGAGATGTCGAGCTGCTAACGATGCTAATGATGCTAATAATGCTAACGATGCTAACGATTAAGCCTGAGCTGAGATGTCGAGCTGTGAATTTGTGGTTTTGAGTTTGACTTTTCACCAGAATTGGTCAAATTCAGCAAAGACTTTAAAAACTGTGAAAAAGACACCTGTGATTACCTCAGTTTCCCCAGGTACAAAGAAATAAGTGTCTTGTTTTTTAAAAAGCTTTTTTTTTTTGGAGAACCTCCAATATTTCCAACATTATTATTACTGAGAGACGATGGAAGGTCAAACTGGTGACAAAGATGATAAAAAGAAAACACATCTAAACTCACATTTAAAAACCTTAAAAAAATAACAGGAGGCAATTGAAACATCCATGAAATCTGGAGAAAAAAAAGAAATAATTTGCTTGCACTTGCACAGTTAATGTTGTGAGCTTCACAGGAAACGTGGCTGCAGTGTTTGTGTGCTGGTGGACATGTCTGACGCCTGAGGCTGAAGAAGACTCTGATGATCCTGGAGGTTTTGAATAAGGCAACACGGAGCGACGAGTCCTGTCAGGAGGACCGCCGAGACCGAGAGACAGCACGGCTCCGCTGCAGGGACGAAGAGCGTTCAAACGACACGACGACTTCCTTTCATCACAAAATGAGATGTTTGGTCTGAAAAGGAAAGAAATGGACACGAGGGAGTTTGTTGCTCTGACTCTTTGAGACGCCATGATATGAATCCACATTTAGTCACGTAGGCGTCAAACGTTGGTGTTAGTACAGGAAGTTAAAGTACTGCATTCAAACCCTCACTGAAGTACAAGTATTATCATCAAAGTAAACTGTTTTTCTCTCATCTCTGATGTTTCTGGATTCATCTTCCTGCTGCATTAATGTGTCTGTCTTTGTCATTTTAATCAGTCTTTTCCCCCAACAATGTCATATGATGTAATATAACATGTATTGATATTATGATTTGTAATAACTGGCTTGTTACACAATAATAAGAATAACTAGAGGATGCAGTTTCTTACTAAAGCTGAGCTAATCTGCATTATGAATTGTCATGAATTTGTATGAAGGAGTAGATGAAGTTGTCTAACGTGAAAAAAGGCTGAAGGAAAAAAAAAGTTGATTAGCACAAGAAAGGAATATTTTGAAAACCTGAAACATTCAACTTTTACCTTTGGGAGCTTCTGTGTAAATTACACATTGTTAAATCTGAAAATGAGAGGAGACAAACACGACCCCTGCGGCTCACACGCTTCAATGAGCCTTTCTTCTTCTTCTCTGCTGCTTTTCATGTCATTAACTAAGAAACGTAAAATAATAATAATGTATAAGTTTGTTTGTCCTGAACATCAGTGAGAGTCTCTGGGCTCATCTCCAACACGCTGCGTGTGCAGAACAAACAGGAAGTGATCTGCAGGACGAGTGGGTGGAAATCCATCAGTCAACAATAGAAAGTATTCACAAGCTGCGACACTTCAGAAATGATCCAGACTTTCCGGAAGGTTTTCCATCAACACTTCCATTTCACCATATAGGCAGCTCCAGGGTCACTTCCTGGACGACCCAGGTCACGTTTCCTGTGTCACATGAGCTATGATGCAAACCTGCAACAACAAGATGGTTCAATCTGAGAATCAGCTGGAGAGTGAATCCATCATTAGAGCCCATGATGTTATAGATCAGGGGTTTTCAAAGTGTGGGACAGCGAGCCTCCCTAAAGAGAACTCAAAAGCATGCCGCCCCCCCTTTACCCCCCCCCCTAATTATTATTACTATTATTACTGTTATTGTTGTCGCTTTGTATGTTCCACACAGGCTTAAAAAAGGTTTTAAACAATAAATGCTATACACATCTTTATTTTTGTGAACATCTTAAACATGTTTGTTTGTTCTTAAACATATTTTTAAAACATTTTAATCATCTTTATCTGTGTGTGTGGATAAATATCTTTTTTTAACACATTTTAACATCTGTATGTTTTCAGCATCTTTTTAAAACACAATTTTAACATCTGTATGTTTTTAGCGTGTTTTTAAACATATTTTAACATCTTTATGTTTTAACATCTTTTTTTAAACACATTTTAACATCTGTTTTTAGCATATTTTAACAGAGCTTTTTAATATCTTTTTGAATACATTCGAGTTAAGGCCTCTCTGAGTTTACATGGTGGCATACTGTCGTTAGCTAGCACCTCTTTGCAGATAACACTCTGTGGCAGCGGAGCATCATCAGGACCAATACATGAAAAGCCAAACTTTAAATAATCAGGGTCATACTTCCTCCGTTTTCTGCTCGCCCCAGACTCTGTGTCCTCTCTCACTTTCACTTGAGAAACTAAAAATCCATCCATCTTGTCTCTTGTCAGATGTTTACACTTTTTTTTCTTTCAGGGTTTATTTTTTCACTCGCCGCGCCTCCCCTGAAGCCCTCTGGCGCCCCCCAGGGGAGGCGCGCCTCACACTTTGAAAACCGCTGTTCTAGATAACAGATGCAGAACATGTGTCAGAGATAAAGAGAAGTAACTCCTTCATCCTTGTGTTGGTCCCAACTTTCACATCCAGACCATGAGAACACATCGAAACACACACACACACACACACACACCTCTGTTCCTGTAATTTACCTTCATCATTACCATCTTTGTAGTAATTGTAATTACCATCATCACCGTTTCCTCTCCTCGGCGCTCAGTCCTCGGTCTGGAGCTTCATTTTGTGTCTGGCGCAGCTCGTTATCGCTGCACCTCCGCTCTGCGAGGAGCCATTACACAACAACCTCCCACCAATCAGCTCGCCTGGCGCTCCCTCCGACATCTCTCCGCGAGCCCACGCCGACCACGAGGCCACAGACACAGGCCGCCGTGACGCCTCCCCGCTCCCTGACGCCTCTGATTGGTGGAGGGTCGCACCCGGAGAGAGGCAGGGCCAGGCGACGCCCACACAGGGGTCACATGATTCTCTGTAATGTGACTGTAAGTAATAAAAATACGACTAATTAGAGCGTTTCCTCGATGTGAGACGATATTCTCCTGGTGCTGAACTTTGACTTCCTGCCTTCAGGAGAAAGCAGAGTTTCAGGAAGGAATAAAAGTTTCACAACATGCTCATTTAATTACTTTATCAAGAAACAGTTCTCAGTTAGTTTCACTTTTTTACATTTTTTTACATTTAACTTTTTGACCTGTGACCTTTGGCCTCCAGCAGGTTCACTGGGTTTAACTGATGAAGCTCTGATGATCTAAAAAATACAAACGGGAACAAGAACGTACAGGAAAGAAAAGAAGAACGTCATTACAGAGGAAAGATGTTTGGGTGATTGTAGTCGAGCATTTAACGTGAAGTGAAGACGATGTTGTTACTTCGCCCAAAAGAAGAGACAAAACACATAAAAGTAATAAAATAGAAATGTGGATAAAGATGTGAAAAAAGCCAAAATCAGTGAAAGGCAGCATCAGTCAGATAAAATATGATAAAATAACAGAAAATGAAACATGAAAATGTCACAATTAACTCACCATCATGAAGTAAATCTAACGTTATATATATATATAGTTAAAATGACTAATAGCTTCTGTATGAACACATCTACCAGACAGTTTTTATACTGGAAGAATGCAAAGTTTTCTAACCCAGTAAGTACAGAAATACCTTTTACATATTTCACATCAAAGACACATTAAATATCCTCAAACTCCAACAACTGGAAAATCACCAAGAAACCTCAGGACAGAGAAAAGGAGGCCGACAGTCAGAGCGACGCAGGCACAGAAACAGAGAACTAATGAAGTTTAATCGGACCTGGCAGCTCCTAACGAGATGTTTTCGTGTCCTCATTACGTCAAAGCGTCTCGCTCCGTTTGGACAAAAGTGAATCCGACCCCAGAGAACCCGACTTCCTGTTCGCTGCTGCCGGAGCTCCGCCCACCGTCGCTCAGACTGACGGCTGGTTGGTTGGTTCGACCGTCAGGAAACTCCTTCAGGTTATCTCACACACACACACACACACACACACACACACACACACAGAAACACACACACACACACACACATGTTTGTTTTGCTATTCTTGTGAGGACGTTCCATTGACATAATGCATTCCCTAGCCCCTCACCCTAACCCTAACCATCACAACTGAATGTCTAACCTTATCCTTTACCCAAACCATAAACTTTTTGTATTTGTAACCTTAACCCTAAAACCAATCCCAGTATAATCCTTGTGAGGACCAGGCAAAATGTCCTCACAAGAAAGGTTGTTTGTCAAGAGTTGGACCTCACAACTATAGCAAAACACGCACACATTCACACAGAAACACACACATACGCACACACAGAAACACACTCACTCACACACACACAGAAACACACACACACACACACACACTCACACACACACACACACACACAGAGAAACACACTCACACATATGAGGTGGATGAAAAAACAGGAAAATATACAGAATGTGTAAATAGGCCTTTTTCAACAAACACATTCTGACTCATCACAGACAGAAAAGTGCTCGTGTCAATAAAATGAACATTGGTTTACTGTGTCAGTGTTGGAGGAAACACAGTGTCAAAGCTCAAAGGTCCAGATCTGGAGCCATAAAATACAAACCAAGAGTCGAAAAATTAAATCATTCGATTAAAGCCCAGGTCGTTTTCTTCATCAATCATTGTACTAGGGAATGTGTGTCAGTGCTCAGTATGATGTGAGTCTGTTCAAAAAATGATTGAGACAATTGATCAATTATCAAAACAGTTAATCATTTATTTTAGCTCCATATAAAACACCTGGAAAACTCCCATCAGCCTCAGCTGCACTCTGTGTTCTTAACAAGCGGCAACATCCAGTGCTGAAAAATGAAGCCAATGCGGAAGTGTCAATTACATTTGAGCCCCATGTTAAAATGTCCGATTTTACGACAAAAAAAAAAAACATATTTACAGCCTGGTTCAAAACATGGCTCTAGTCTCATAAGCTGTTTTTCTACTCCATGACAACTCTGGGGGGGGGGGGATTTTTTTAATAAGGCGTTCGTTTAAAATATACAGCATACATCATTATGCACAATTCATAGCTGTCAATCAAAGTGGCGCCACTTTGATTGACAACTAGCCACTGACGGTCTAAAGGGCGTCACCCCGGCTAATTCTAGTCACTGAGTTTGGGAAAGAAGTCGTCGTGGGGTTAGCCGGCTAGCAACGATATTTAGCATTTAACCTAGCTGGTTAGCCGTAGCTAGTTTGATTATTTGGAATAAAGCGGCTTTTTTCAGCCAATAGCGTTCATTCGACCCGCCTCAGCTCCGCCCTCACTCCACCTCTTTGTCCATATTTGGAGTAACCGGAGGTAGGCTACCAAGATGGCTGCGCACTACGATTTGCTTCATTTTTGCTCTTCAGAAACCTATGGGTGACGTCTCATCATGCTAAAAACACAAAACTGAGACGGTGAACTTGGTGAACATTAGTTTATTATGGTCCTCATCCTGATCATTGTTCACTTCAGTGACAGAGGAAGGACTTCATGCATCAGAGAGTTTGATAGTGAAAACATGGGTTGTTTGTCATTCTGAGGTTTGATTCTGGAGTGAAGCGAGTTTCATGTTGGCCTGTTTGTCTCTTGCAGGCTGCAGGTTCTGGGGGACGCTCTGAGACCCTGGGACAGGTGTGTGTGGTTCTCTGGTCTGAAGCCTGCAGCAGGTCAATTCTGTGTGAAGCAGGCAGGAAAAAAGAGTGAGAAAATACCAATTAGACATTTTGGAGGAGGTGCTGTGACCTCTCCGGTTCGCTCCTCCTGCAGCGCTTCATCACTGCGGCAGCTCTCGCAGTCTCACACTGTTTTAATAAGACCACAACTTCCTCCTTATCGCTAATAAAGCCTCTCAGTCTGGAGCCGGCAGATCTGCTGAGAGCCTCCTTTTCTCACCTCAGACGTTCAAACGTGCCGAGAAACTCCGCGGCGGCGTGAGAGCGGCCGCTCACGCCGACATCGGGACACGGCGCCGCTCGCTCAGAGTCCAGCTCCACCAGGATTTTCAGAAAATACTCAAGTTACGCTGCAGTTTTACAATTTAG